>QFEY01000027.1:0-50795 GCA_003316435.1 Russula virescens
TGGACCTCGAAGAGCATGAGATCAACTACTTGTGTACCAAGTCTCGCGAGATCTTCATGAATCAACCCATGTTGCTTGAACTAGAGCCACCTCTCAAAATCTGTGGTGCGTACGCATACATACTTCACGTCCGACGCGGCCCGCCTGCGTCGCCCTTGATGAACCACCCCACGTTTCATCACTGATATGGCGCCACAGGCGACATCCACGGGCAATATTACGATCTCCTGCGACTGTTCGAGTACGGCGGCTTCCCGCCAGATGCAAACTACCTTTTCCTCGGCGACTACGTTGACCGCGGCAAGCAGTCGCTCGAGACCATCTGCCTTTTGCTGGCATACAAGATCAAGTATCCCGTGAATTTCTTCTTACTCCGCGGCAACCACGAGGCCGCGAACATCAACCGGATCTACGGCTTCTACGACGAATGTTCGCATCATTTCCTTTCTCCCTTACCCCCTCCTTTTCTTATCTGGTCCGCATTACTACAATGCTGTACCGTGTACACACCATTCCCATCCATCTCCTTTCCGTTTTGGCAATAACCGATTCGAAAACACTCACGTCTCTCTGACGGCTTATGTGCCGCGTTCCTTCTCGTCTTGTGTAGGCAAACGCCGCCACAATATCAAGCTATGGAGGACGTTCGCACAATGCTTCGACTGCCTGCCTGTCGCTGCCCTCATCGGCAGGAAGGTGTTTGCGATGCATGGGGGACTGAGCCCCGACCTGCAATCCATGGAGCAGATTCGCCACATGGCTAGACCAACGAAGGTCCCAGATGCCGGTACGTTTATAACAACGACCAAGATCAAAACATACGTGGTGTGGGGAAGGGGGAAGTCTAAAGGCTTTCGCTCTTCTCCCCCTTTTTGCTTTCCCTCCTCTTTTCTTTTCTAGTCTTTTTGTGCCCTGATTTTCTGCGTTTTCGCTTTTCATAGGCATCCTTTGTGACCTACTCTGGTCTGATCCAGATCACAACGTCACTGGTTGGTCTGAGAACGATCGCGGCGTATCGTTCGTGTTTGGCCCCGACGTCGTATCTCGGTTTTTGGAAAAACACGATCTGGATCTGATCTGTCGTAGTCATCAGGTGCGTGGCCCACCACCACCACCACCTCCTCCCTCTTCCTTACCCCCGCCTCGGTCTCCCCGAAAACCCTCGATCGTGAGATGCTCCACGATGTATACACCCTCGTCAACGGTTTTTGTTTTTGTTTCTTTTTCATGCGGGCGTCGCAGCGTTCCAGTATCCGACTTCTGATATTGCCTTGCCACATAGGTTGTGGAGGACGGCTATGAATTCTTCGCGAATCGTCAGCTCGTGACGATCTTCTCCGCGCCGAACTACTGCGGCGAGTTTGACAATGCTAGCGCCATCATGGACGTGGACGAAACGCTCATCTGTTCGTTCCAGGTATGCGAGAACACCCAACCTCCCCGTCTTCTCCCATTCTATTTCTTTTTTTTTTTTTTGCCTTTTTCTTGCCCTTCCGTCATTGGACTTATTTCGGATACTGTTACTATGGTGCCACGTGCATAGATCCTAAAACCCGCCAAAATAAGCCTAAAACACAAGAGCGGCAACGATACCCATGTCGTCCCCGCCGCCCCCCCGAAGAAAGCAGGTGAGTCAGGTGGACGTAGCGGTAGTGGAGGGGGCGGTCCATATGCGCCGGCACGCTTTTGATCCATGCGCGTGCGGTGCTCAGCATCATGTTCTCACATTTTTACTGTTATGATGATTACCATGACTGCCACCACCATTCCACCCATCACACGTTTTGGTTTTTAATTTAGTCCATTTCCCCGGGCACTCCATCTCTTTTTTCTCCTTTTCTTGCCCCCTTTGACGTTCCCATGAATCCAATCATTGCATACGTATAAATTGCTTCACCATAATCGCTTCCCATTAGTGCAACGCAGCTCAAGTTACCTACTTGTTCTGTTCTTCCTGGTCCCGGGAGGCAGGAAGCATATCATCGTGTATTTTCATGTGTTTACACATCAAAATTCACGGATGTACGAACAAATATGAGATAAGAACGGATGCGCAGCGCTCTGCAAGTGAAGATAAATGGCTACATATGCTCGACACGGCTACTCGTACACAAACTCGTGAGGGGAACAAAAAGTGGACATATAAATAGCATAAGGGCAAGGCTCGATGGTGGGCGAGTGGTAGTCCGTATTGAATGGTTTAGGGGTGTGTGATGGCAACATACGTCACCCGATCGGGGGGTATTTTAGCGAATGAAGAAGCTGTGGACGGTTGCGAGCACACACGCAGACCCGACCATAACGAACCCGAGGTAGTATCCCGACGGGTTTCCTTGAATGGTTGCGGACCATACCTGCAGAGCTGGTATCAGAAAGCGGGTAGGCACACGTAGAATGCGCACACGTACATAGCCACCTAGAAGAGGCCCAAAACCCCGGGCAAGGGAGACTATGCTCTGCGCGACACCGTTTGCAAAGCCGACTATTGGCGGAGGAGACACTGAAATACAAGTTGTTTTATTGAGCTACAAAGACCGTAGCGAAATGTTCAGATCACGCACTGTAGTTTAGAAGGATCGACACCGAGGTGAACGTGAATGTCGCGCCGCAGAACCGTACCGCCCTGTGAAACGGGAGTCAAATCTTGAAACCACGACACGAAGAAAACTGGCCACACTTACGTGCTGATCGTCAGAGCTTGTGACGGACGGGACTCGTGAGCAAAAACCACTCGGCGAACGAACGATGATACTTACGAATCATGACTATGAGGCTGCCACCGCTATCTGGGGTGGCGAGTAAACGGTATAGCGTAATACTAACGTATCCCGGAATGAATAAGAGCGTTCCCAAGCGGAACATGGCCAGGTGAGAAAACCGTCCCCTCGGTGGTCTTGAACAAATTGTGATTAGATACCACGAGGAAGGTCAAACGTCTGATAAGTGACTCACCCAATGTTACTACAAGACGACACAAATCAGAGGAGGATCAATGTAAACAGATGAACAGACGCACGGATAAAGATAGAATTGGAACGCGATTTGTGCAAGGCACATCAAAGCAACTGTACATCACGGTTAGTAAAATTAGAGCGTGACGGATGCCATTAGCTTACTGATCAGTGAGAAGTCTCCGGCGCTAAGACCCAGACCGCCTGATTCAAATTTCCTGTGAGGTTCATTTCAGTTTAACGCCAAGCAAAGGATGGGAAACCGCTCTCACGATACCGCATAGGTCAAAAACAACATGTCATGCGTGGTCGAATGTAGAGCAAGCCACCCATACTGAAAAATGATGGCAAACGGGAGCTGGCTCATTAAACTCGGTTGCTTTTCTTCAACCGTCATCAACGTATCCACGCGTTCCAGCTGGAGAGAGGGATCGGGAGCGTTCAAAAGTTTCTGTGCCTCTACGACGGCCGGGGGCGTCCTTACACCCGAATGGGCGAATATGGCGGGGACAGCGTTGGAGAAACGACGGGGGGGAGAAACGACTTCATTTGGCTGTCCGGAGGCTCCGTATTGTAGTGAAGGGCGACGCCGCTGCGGTGACATAGACGCTCGCTGCTGTGGCGTTGACGGGCGGCGGAACGGCGATGCATGAGAGCTTGCCACTGAGGCTGGTACTGCGCTCGCAATACGCATTCCCCTCTCGGCACCAAAGATAGTATTTGCTATCGCGGTGGAAGGATTGCCATTCTGGTCGTCACCATCGCCATCAAACACACTTTCGTACGGCCCCTCCAACTCTGTATCGTCGTTCTCGAATACTTCTTCGTTGTCAACGTTGATCGCGGCAGCAACCCACAAGTCCGCAATATTCGTGACGGCGTTTTCGTTCGCCATTAGCAGGCGCTGAGCGAAACTGAGCTCACTGTCTGCTCCGAAGCTTTGTGGAACGCCATCCCCTGTGATGGCAGTCATGTTGCTCGCCCGGCGACGAAGATAGCCTTGACTGCCTCGTCTATAGGATAGACCCGACATATTGCTGCCCAGTCGCGAGCGGAAGCTGAAGGCTCTCCCACCACCACCATAACCATACGCGTATCCATCTGCGCGACTGGTACGAGGGAAAGGACGATTTGCAGAGGGAGACTGAGACAGAGGAACAGGTGTTGGGGGTGTCGGTTCCGGCACTCGGCTGGCAAAGACGCCTGAAAATGTACGCGACGCCTTGCGAAGACCCTCGTATAAACTCGTTTTACGCGAAACTGTGCCTATCGGACTGGATGGGGGAGATACTTCTTCTGGAATGGTCGGATGTGTGGCATCCGTGATCTTCTCGGGGGGCAAACGGATTGCACCTTCGCGTGGGCCACCGTCTGGACCAAGGAAGAGGGACAGCACAGCACCTGATGATGATATCTTGATGGGTATAGCGTAAGAAATACAACGGGTAGCGGGAACGTACCTATCATGGTGACAGAGGCTGCGATGGAGGTAGGCAGCAGGTAAGGATAGTTTACGAAAAGAGGGAGCTTTCCGAAAACATCGGGCCACTTTTGTGCAGGGGATTCGACTGTTTGGAAAAAGAGAGGTAAGTTGGAAGTCCGGTGGGAGGTAGGTTAAGGAACGTGCGACTGACAAGTACCGCCAATAATAGCTCCAGCGACACCACCAAGACCCCAACAGAAGCCAAGGATAGCATATGCCCTTCCCTCATTGCTCGGGTCGGAAATAATCGTGACGCACCCACGAGCGACGCCTATGGCGCCAGCAAAGACGCCTTGCGTCAAGCGAATGGCGATGGCCTGCTTCAAGGTCGTCGAGGTACCGAATAGAGCGCAGGTGAGAGAGCTCCCAAGGAGCGAGACAAAGAGGACGATTCGTTGGCCGTGCTGCTCCGCAACGGTGGCCCAGAGAAGGGATGTGAGGAATTGGGTGAAGAAGAAAGTGGAGACGAGGAGACCGGTGGCAAAGCCGACGTCGGCCCCTGGGGCAAAGTCATCGAATCCTTCAACCATAAAGATAAGGAACGGTGTGGAGACGTTGGCGGTGAGGAATTCGCCAAGGAGGATGATGGATAGGACTATCATTGATATCTTTGGGAGGGGGGTGGCGTACGAGTCGCCCGGTTGTTGCAACGCGCTGGGTATCAAGGGCCTTTCTTCTGGAGCCGGAACCGAAGGCGGCGGCGGTGTGGGCGCGGGGGGCGGCGGAGCATCCCTGTCTGCGAGCAAACGATGTTTTGATAGGATGCTGGGATGGCGAGAGAGTATGTGTCGAAGGGGTGAGATGCTGGACGACGCGACGACGTCGTTTTCGTTTTGATCGCCGCCGCCGAATACCCTCGTGGGATTCTGACGCTGCTCTGCTCGAGAATCAGAGCGAGACATCGATCAAGACGAGGAGAGTAGCAAGGCGGGGGGACGTGGTCAAAGACAAGAAAGGGCTGATGGAATGACAAGGACAACTGGGCGTTAAACAAGCGGCTAAACGCTAAACACTATAAATACACATCAGCCATCACGCTTCCCTCTCACCGTCCAGCGCCAGCGGCTGAATGATTCGTTTTCGTTTTCGCGTTCGCGTCGACCGTCTCGCAAGGCAATATCACGACCTAACAGCGCGTCCGCAACGGTTCGACATACTTTATTTTGGACGCGATGAGTTCTCGTGTCGAGTATTCGAAAAGCTCTACAGCGCCACAGGTTGTGTTTGTGGTTTGCTGTGCGCCTTGCAAAGTGTTCCCACTGAGACTGTAATCTGGCAGACGTATGGCACAACCTTCTCATCGCGACGCAGCCGGATCAAATGATCGGTAGGAAGCGGGACATCCTCTCAGTTTGTTAGTCTGAGTGCCCCTTCACCTGCATCAGTTTTCCATATTCAAGCGCGTTGTTAGCACCGTTGAAGACACTGGGCCACAAACTCAGCATTCCTGTGACCACCATCCCGCACGTCAGGTCTGATCTCAAAACGTGGACGGTATGATACATTCCCCCTTCCCTATTATTCGCTCATTCAAAACCCGTTAACTCCATCCAGCCTCCTCCACCCTTCCACCCCCTGGACGGGACACCACCCTCCAATCACCTCCTTCTCACTGCGTCGTTCGGGCGAATCCTTCCGTCCAGCCTTCTATCGCTTTTTAGACCCACGCACACCCTCAACGTACACCCATCCGCACTACCAGCCTACCGCGGCCCCGCGCCTATCCAGCGGGCCATCCTAAATGGCGAACGCGACGCCGCTGTCTGCATCATCGAAATGAAACGTCGCGGCGGCATTGACGCGGGCGACGTTCTCGGACGCGTCCCCATCGTACGAGTCCCCATTCCTTTTTTCTTCTTCCTGTGTGAATCTGACCCTTTCCGATGCCCCCATGTGCGTCTTGGTAGTCCATCCCAGCCGACATCCCGTACGGCCCGCTTCGTGATGAGCTCGCGCAGAAAGGCGGAGAGCTCCTCGTCTCCACTCTCCGTGCCATCCTCAGCGGCACCGAAACGCGCGTTCCCCAAGCACCACTCACCCCCGATACGCACCACGCCCCGTTCATCACCGCGGCCGATTCGCAGCCCGACTTTGCGCGTGAGACTGCAGAAGACATCGTCCGGCGGCACCGCGCACTCGCCCACCACAAGCCACTGACGACCTACCTGCCAGCCGCGATGCGGACGGTGCAGTTGCACGACCCGTCCGTTCTTTCTGTCCATTCCCAGTCCAACGCTATGGTTGGCGGCGGGCCGGGCTCCGCAAGGTATTGTGGCCCGCTACAGTCGCTTCTCGTGCGCTGCGCTCAGGGGTCCGTGCTATGCGTGCCGGTGCTCAAGTCCGAGTTCAAGTCGCTAATGCCGGCAAAGTCGTGGTGGGTTGGCGTTCAACCGCACTGGAAGGACCCAGACGGGTGTATCTTGTTGACAACGCCCCCACCTGATCTTTAGTGCTTAGAGCCACAGGTAGATGACCTTAGTTCGTTCAGACATACATCCAGCACAAACGAAGATGGGCGAAAAATGAGGTTCACGTCTATGAATCACTCGACCGCATCGCTCGAGAGCCGAATCGAATCGAGTCGATCCGCTAACTCAAGAATAACCCGACCAGGATCGGGCTGCAACCGGAGTTAACAACACCGTTCACTCGTTCTGTCGTCTCCCAATTAGATGTACGAATTCACATGCAAGTCCACGTAGGGACAATAATTTATCTCATCTTTCAAATCTTCGCCATGTGAAAAGCCAAGGTTGTTATGTCATTTTAGCCCTGGAAGACAAAGTCTAATGAAATAAATGAAGGCCATTTTGGGTAAGTGCAACACTTACTGCGCGATATCTTCACTGGCAATGGCCAGCACGCACCGGACATAAGCGGGAGATCTTGCATCAATCGACCCGTATGAATCGCAACCCTATTTCGGTGGGCAGAAACGAGGCACATTATCCAGAAGCCGGGCACGCAACAGATCTATCCCATCTATCTCTGACTTTTCGCGAGGAACGTGCCAAGAAAGAGCACCGAGCACCTTGTTCTGCAAATGTACAAATAAAAAAGCTTGAACTTGGATACGCATTTGTCGGTGGTGATCGGTATTCATACTACTTGCACATAATCACAATCTAGAAGAGGAATGATTGATTGATGGTACATCATTGATACATTTGCTACATAAATCGTGTCGCCAGTCGCTTCGTCTTCCCAACAACGTACATATCAAACGACGCAATTTGTATCCTACAACTGTGCCACAGTGGCCTGCACATGTTAATACAATAAAGCAAAGGACAATCTCGAAAAGGTCCCCGAGGGAAAAAAACGCACTTTTGCTTCAGCTACTAACGCACACCTAATCCGATCCGTGCTTCAACTTCTCGCCCACTTCCACCTTTTCCTTGTTTCTGCTCGCCTTTCCGAGAAGTACTTTCATTTCTCCCTTCACCTTGTTCATCACGCTCGCCTTCTTGTGATTGCTTGCGTCAGAGTCGCTGCTGGACCTTCCTTTCCGCTGGGTGTGGGGACTTACGGGCTCTCGCTGCGCCGTCGCCGCCGTTCCGTCTTCCTCTTTTTTTGGGCTCGTAGGTTCATCGGCAGCGCGATAGTTCTCCGCCTTCCTCTCAGGACTAATTCTCCTCTCTTCCGCCGCCACATCCTCCTTAAACTTCGAGTATCCTGGAACGATCTGGACCGGCTACTGAGTACTGAGTGCTCTACTCCCATTTTTGGCGACAAGTCTCTCACCTTCGCGTCCGCCCCTTGGTCATCGCCTGCCGGAACTTCCCGTGCCGAAGCAGGTCCTTGCGGATCGACTCTCCGGACCTGCGTCCCCAGATTCGCGATATCCGCGATGGCGCCTCTCGCAGACTCTTGCAATTCTGCGTCGGCGGCAGATCCCGAGCGCCCTTCTGCAATAGTCTCTTTTCGTTCGTCCGGAAGCTTTGCGACAGAGGTCTCGCTGCTAGTTCCGGGAAGAGGGCCTACGCCGTCGTAGTGCTCGTATGGTTGGACACCCCACCTTTCTTGCGAAGGTAACGAGACGGTAGCTGGCCTTGCCGCGGGTTTGCGAACGGACTGATCAGGTTCGCCTGATGATTCCAAGCGCTCGTCGGGCAGCTTTACGACAGAGGTCTCGCTGATGGAGCCAGGTAGCGGGCCAACGCCATCATAGTGCTCCCCCGGTTTGATACCTTCTTTCTCTGTAGACGGCAACGATGTTTTTCTTCCTGCTAAAATCTCGATCAGAAGGACTCAACGTAGAACGATAGAGAATGACATACACAAGTACCTAGGGATTGCTGTGGGAGGGTTAGGTTGGTCCCTGCTCATCTCGGGAACGGTCTGTTTTTGAGCTGGGCCGGATGCCTCCGTCGAGGCACTTGCCTCCTCATGAAGCTCACGAGGATAGGCACCTGGGATTTCGAGTCCAGGGGTGGAAGCCGCCGACTGTGGAGCAGGTGAGAGTGTGTTGGTCGTTGTCTTGATTGGAGGGGAATAGGCACCCGGGTTAATGTCGGGGCGCGAAGAAGCGTTGTGAGCCGGGTAGTGCGACGTATCTATCGGGGGAGTGGGCGAAGCAGGTGGGCGAGAATCGACTAGGGAGGCCATAGAATTCAAAATGAGTAGCCCCTAACTGCTGCGCCCATCGTGCTATTTGAAGGTTTCGATTCAAGCTTTGGATCCGCCCTTGGTACAAAGTGGAGGTGAAACGTCATAGATCAACTCCACCTTTATTCCGTCATCTTGATCACCTGAACGCTATAATATATCCGACCATCCCCTTTCGATCGCTCCTGCTGGAATTAATGCGTCGTAATTACATCCTTTCAACGTGTATGCCTATCATCGGCCTTTGTTCTGTAAACTATTCACACCCTTGAGTTACAATGCGAGATTGTGCAACACAAGGTGGCAAAGAGACGAATGAGACACGAGGAATATACTTTTGACGTGCTGCGACGATTCTTCCAGACGATGTACGGCAAGAATCCGAGCAGATAGTATATGTTGAAGACTTGAAGCCGGGCAACTTCTACGATGAAGGCAAGGAACATAACTATCCAGTAGTCGAGTGACACTGTTCAAATGGAAGAGGCTGGAGCACTGATAGACCATCAAGGGGAGCAAGATAGGTGTTATTGTCCAACGAGAAACCAGCGTCATGACCTGACTGTAGCACATCATGAAAAAGTGCGCATTCTTGGGGCTGACGCTCATACGACAGCGCGGTGGAGGCAAACTGTTCATGACCATTCAACGCCACCTTGAATAACGTGTCAGACATAGCGACGAAACGTCAACTCTACGATGTACGATGTACTTACGAATTCAGTCTGCCCCGCCGAGCTGGCCGCCCATTGCGGAGCTGTGTACGTATACGAGGCCAAAAGCGTCCCCCGCTGATTAAGCCTCGTGTCACGTGCATCTAGGGGAGCTTCCGTTCGAGAGACCTGGGGACGAACCTGGGGACGATGGGCCTGATGAGAGGGCGAGTTCGTCGTCAAGTTGCCCACGCGATCGTGCCATTTGAGGTGCAAAGCAAGGCCATTTGGAAGTTGGAAATCCCTGGGGCAGAGGGGACACGCATACAAGGGCTTCTGTATTGACGGGGCAACTGACGCAGGAGAAGGGCGAAAGGTTTGAGTGACCCGTATTGGTACAGCTGGCGGTAGAGAACTACACCCATACTCTTCGAACCGGTTTGGTCCATAATCAATTCCTTGCGAAGGGCCGGAAATCGTTGAGTTGGACGGGTCTTCGAGGCGCAATGACCTCTGAGTTGGAAGGCACAATGAAGTGGGAAAGAGGCAGGACCGTTGCATGCGACGCTCGGTCTCCTCGCGACCAACGGGTAGGCGCGCAAAGGTGTCTTCTGGGTTGTATGCCAACACGGGTCGAGGAACAAGCAGGTGCTCGCGACCCTCCGTCCCTCTTGATAACGAATACGATGGGGGGAAATCTCCACACTTCCGATATTCCTCAACACGAGAAAAGCCAGTGTCTTCGCATGGAGTATCCAGCCGAAACTCGTACGCAAACATTTCCTGCGGACCAGTGGCGGGAAAGGGCACGACAGGAGGAGACTGAATGCGGGCTCGTTTTGTGCGGGTCTTCCTTTTCTGCTCGACCGCGTCTGGCGAGAGTATGTGTTTAGCTGCCGTTCGACCGCGGTGTGAACCCGCGACCGTGACCTTGCATTCGGTACTATCGGGATTAGCCAAGTTATCGAGAGAAGGGGGAGATATGTTCGTGATAGGTGGTATATCGATCGCCGTGAATGGGTTGGCGCGGAAGACATCTATCATATGGTAGGGCACACCGGTGGTCCAACGAAGATCCTCTAGTTCACCCTCGTCAACGGCAGGAATAGCAGGCTCTTGGGTGTCAAAGGCACTCGTCTGGACGCAAGAAATGCGCTGATCGGCGAGTTCGTCACCCGAAATGGCGGTGATGGCCCCAAAGTTATAGCAGATAGGACCAGGAAATGAATATATAGGTGTGTGTAATTGATCGGATGTACCCTGCCATGCCTTGAGAGACGAAATGGTCGAACAAGACAGGGAAGCAGGCGAAGATGAAGGGGTGTTTTCAGGAGATAGAGGGATGGCGTCGGGGAGTTCCAAGTGGATAAGATTGAGCGTGGTGTGTTCATTACTGGTCGGAACGTTAAAACCATGGTCTGCAATAACGTCTGAAGGAACGTGGAACATTGTGGCTGAGAGAAGGCGGCAAAGGAAGATGTGCTAAATGCAGGTCCCAGGGATTATACTTATGAGGCTATCGGAAAGTTAACCGCAAGCAAGGCGCTCAACGGACGAGCAGTCGAGTCTATGCGTTAGAAAGAATCAACTTGACACGGGAGGGGTAACATGAGGGAATTAATTCCGTACCGAGTAGAGGAGGGGAAATGATCTTCTAGCTGTTTGATCAGCGAGGGTGGCCCTTATATTGGGGAGGCACCGAGAACATGGCCGTGGCGCGATCTGTAGCACGGAAGACCAGGATTCCAATGCATACAGCACCGATTTAAAGGTGCACGTTTGCTCCGACGGCAAGACTCGGGGATCCGTTCTCTTGGAAAAAGGAAACACATTCCATGCAACCGCCCACCACTCGCCGGCAATTCTACATAAACCCACGCTTGCGCTTCCGAAAAAAAATGCTCAAGCCAATCAAAAGGACCGACGCTCGGTGATGAGCTATTGAGCTGTCACGGATTGTAGAGAAGTTTTCCAGGTCGAGCCTCTGCAAGGTAATGGCTGACCCGTCCGACGTCATTCGAGGGCAAGTTACACGAGGATCATGGGGGTAGGGCCTTCCAGGTGACGGTTGGTGAAGTTGTTTGAGGTCATACACTGGTTCCATCCTTGGGCATGGCTAAGGCAAGTAAACTAGTGGCGTTCGTGAAGGGCGCAACGTCATGGTGAAAGTGGAAGCATGGCAGAGAGAAACCCCATCGGCGTAATCCTCGTCACGCTTCGTCGGAGGTCGGGTCGGTCCAGATTCAAGCTCGGCCAGATTGCTCTCGTGCATTGCCGGACCGATGAAGGGTGCCTTCCCCCAACAGCGAGTTAATCTGCGAGGACGCTCATGGCGCAGAACCGACGCCACGATGCTCCAAATTCCATCAATAAAGAAGAGATGCGGCTTCCGTTCCGGATTGAAAAGGAGAGGTGAAAAGATAAGGAAAGAGGAAGATATAATCCATCGGGGTGTGCTTTGTGTACGTTCTAGAAAACGGTCACAGAGAACTGGAAGTTTGGAGCGGGCGATGTGCAAGTAGAAGAAGTCACCGGTGCTTAAGGAAATGGCCGTTAGTCTGGCGGCAAGGCGGCTGGTCACAATGTGAAAGGAAAAGGGTCGCAGCTGTGAACATGCGTACGCGATGAGAAAACAGAGGCAGTACACCCACGACAAGAGATTCAATCAGGATCTGCGAGCCTTGCGTCTGCTCTCGGGGCGTATCAGCGGCGGATCCAATTGCTACGGTGTGAGAACGTTCCCTGTACTACGTCGGAAGCAGACTCCATGTGGAGAGTAGCATAGAGGAGCAGCGGCAGCATATGAACCGACCAATTTTCGGATGACGTAAGACATTCTGGCAGCGACTGCCGTGATGAACAAAAATCAAAGGCAATGAAGGCCGACTACAAGGCAAGCGTAAACCCAGTTACATTCGACTCTTTGCTCATCCCAGGTGCCTAGTTCTCAAATCTATGCGGTACCGTGTATCAGCAGGGAAACGTCATATTCACGCCGGACGGGAATTCTGTGCTCAGTCCGGTGGGCAACAGGGTTTCTGTCTTTGATTTGGTCAAGTCGGTAACAGTTTCAGTCCAAGGCCGTGTTCGCAATTAACTCACAAATCCTCTGCACAGCAACAAGTCCTTTACCTTCGCCTTCCAAAACCGCAAAAATATTGCCGCCATCGCTCTTAGTCCTCATGGGAACATCTTGGTCAGTGTCGATGAGGGTGCGGCTAAGACTTCGTCAGTTTTCTATCATGTCCACTCACCCTTTGCGACCACGCAGACGGGAGAGCTCTGCTCGTCAACTTCCGCCGGGGCGTCGTTATCCATCATTTCAACTTCAAAAGACCAATAAACGCCATCAAATTTTCGCCCAATGGGTCATTCATTGCCGTGACACACGAAACGCACGTCCAGGTTTGGAAGACTCCCAACCACCTTGTCCGCGAATTTGCGCCGTTCAACCTGCACCGAACGTATACAGGACATCATGACGAGGTTCTAAGTATAGAATGGTCACCGGACTCGCTGTACGTGGTGGCAGTTTAACCTGGACCAGGATAAACTAACAAGTAGATGTCTATAGATGCTTCATCACCACATCTAAGGACATGACCGCACGGTTATACACATTGGACCCACTAGACGGCTTCCGACCCATGACGTTCGCGGGGCATAAGAATGCAGTTCTTAATGCTTATTTCTCCTCAAATTCGAAATCAGTAAGCGGTATCCAGGATTCTTCGATAGATTCTGTCAATCATTGCGGTCTCCTATCAGATATACACTGTCAGCCGTGACGGTGCCGTGTTCGTCTGGAGGGCCAAGGCGTCAGACGCGTCCTCTGACGATGATCGCCAACCTGATCACGCGTCAACTGCTCGGGATCCTTCAGTTGCTCGCGTTCGCTGGGGGATCCATCAACGACACTACTTCAACCAACACAACACAAAGGTTGTTTGCAGTACATTCCACAAGGCCTCAAGCCTGCTCATCGTCGGCTTTTCATCTGGAGTCTTCGGACTCTGGGAGATGCCCACATTCACAAACGTGCATACATTGAGTATATCCCAAGAGAAAATATCCTCCGTTGCCGTTAATCCTTCTGGCGAATGGCTTGCGTTTGGCGCGCGCAAGCTGGGACAGTTGCTGGTCTGGGAATGGCGGTCGGAATCGTACATTCTCAAGCAACAGGGCCACTTCTTCGATGTGAACACGCTTGCGTATTCCCCCGATGGGCAGTATATCGCAACAGGAGGGGACGATGGCAAGGTCAAGTTATGGAACACTCGCTCTGGCTTCTGTGTCATCACATTTTCCCAACACACCGCCTCAGTATCTACTGTCCAATTCGCTTCGCAAGGCCAAGTCTTATTCTCTGCCTCGCTTGATGGGACAGTGCGAGCTTTTGATCTGATCCGGTACCGCAACTTTCGGACATTCACTTCACCGTCGCCAGTACAGTTCTCGTGCTTGGCGATTGACCCAAGTGGCGAGGTCATAACTGCTGGCTCAACGGACTCGTTCGAGGTTTTTCTGTGGTCCGTTCAAACCGGAAAGTTGTTGGACATTCTCGCCGGACACGAAGGACCTGTCAGCTCGCTGTCCTTCTCACCCACAACTAACGTTCTCGCCAGTGGATCCTGGGACAAGACCGTGCGTGTATGGGATGTCTTCAGTCGGTCACATGCCGTGGAGCCCTTCCAACTTAACGCGGACGTCCTTTCGCTTGCATTCCGGCCTGACGGTCAAGAGCTCGTCGTGTCAACACTTGATGGACAACTCGCATTTTTCTCGACAAGTTTGTCGAAACAAACCAACATTATCGAGGGAAGAAAGGACATCTCTGGTGGACGCAAGGCCGACGATCGCGTAGCTGCATCAAACAATGCATCTAGCAAAGCTTTCACGAGCGTTGCTTGGAGTGCCGACGGGTCCTGCGTACTCGCGGGCGGCAACAGCAAGTACGTCGTCCTGTACGACGCCTGCGAGGGTGTTCTCATACGCCGTTGGCAAATCTCCGAAAACTTGTCCCTTGACGGAACCGAAGAATTTCTTGATAGTCGACGCATGACCGAGGCGGGAAACATCGACTTGATCGACGACCGCGGAGAAGAGAGCGACCTCGGAGATCGTGTGGATGTCAGCTTACCTGGTGTGCAACGAGGGGACCTTTCCAAGCGTCGGTACAAGCGGGATTCTCGCACGAAATGTATTCGGTTTTCCCCGACGGGCCTCGCCTGGGCAGCGGCGTCGACAGAAGGACTCCTCATCTACTCGGTTGATGACGGCCTTTCATTTGATCCTTTCGACCTCTCCGTCGAACTGACACCCCAATCCGTACTCGCAACGCTTCAGAAGCAATCCTATCTTGAAGCGTTGGTGATGGCTTTCCGATTAAATGAGAAGACAATTATCAATCGAGTCTACGAAGGAATTCCTTACGATGAGATTAGGCTGGTTGCGCGGCAACTACCGACCACCTATGTCCCGCGACTGCTTGGCGTTTCTGCGGAGGTGCTAGAGCGGGGACCGAGATTAGAATGGGGGCTTCGTTGGATTCGGGAGGTACTAGGTGCGCACGGACGGTGGATTCGAGAGCGAAGCGTCGAGCTAGCCAGCGTCTTGCGGGAAGTCAAACGGGCTGTGAGTTCCTTCGAAGGCATCGTGGCCAAGTTGTAAGTCTACAGTCGTTCAGCTTTTGAGATATTTTGCCACGCCAGCCTGACTTGAATTTTCTTGAAGATGTGACGAAAACACGGCGACACTGACATACCTCATCGATCAGTCGAGTGTGAAAGGGGACACTGAAGGCAAAATGTTGCTCGATACTCCTAGTTGACGCTGACATTACATTATCACCCGATTTCTCGCGACCAAAAACGTGACCGTTGTGACGACCGCTGTCAACTCGTGCCTGTCTAACGCCGGTTCTCTCGCTCTTCATCTCCGGTAACGGACGCTGGTTATTAGGAAAGGGGTAGAAAATGGTAACGCCTCTTGCCCGAGGCGAAGCAATGTTACTCCTGTTTCCACTTGTATCTGCGGCGTTCGGCTAATGATCAATGTGTGGCCTCCGACTAGCTATCAACAAGTATACGTTATACAGTAATTCAGGGGTGCACCGAATGATGTCTCACCTTCCCATCGCTTGAGTATGCGCTGTGTTTTCAATCCCATGTATGTGTGTGCGCTGATGAGCTGGGACAAGCTGAAATTATGTAATTTGCGATCAATAATCTGCGATACTGTACCGCTGTGCTCAATCAAGCAAAGAGGTAATCAACCCAGCGGCGGAGCCTCATATGAGTGTGTGGAGTGTGGACGTTTTTGTTTGCCTCCGTCTAAACGTACTATGCAGTAATGGTAAGTCACCGTCGCTGGTTTGAACGAACTTTCTTTTACTTTTTTTTTCTGTGCCCTCGATCATAGAGCCTAGGACTGTTTTCGCCATGCCCGTTAGTCGTAGCGTCATTCTGTACTGTCCCGAGAATCCCGCCTGCAAATTTGCTCTGATGGGATGAGACGACGACTCGCTTTCTCACGCCGACCCATTGATGGGTGAAACAGCGGCGATTCGCTGGAGCGAGGAGGGTCGCCGTCAGGCCTCTCGGGCGGGCAGGACTCGAAGATCCATTTATTATGACTAGTCGTTGCACGCGCTGAGCGAGAACGAGGTGGTGCGCAACGCCGCAGAGGGAGGAGTGCCGGTGCCTTATCTGTGGAATCTCGAGTAATATCGGTTAGCGGACCTAAACGTTCGAAGGCGAAGCAAAGAATATCGATCACGCGTTGACAGGGGACTGAATAGGGGAGAATCGTGGGGACCCTAAAATTCACGGGTAAGGTAACCTGCTTCCCAAATCCCGCAACAATGAAATTTTGACATCCATGCACGGAAGCAAGTACCTGGCCCCGGATTCGACCGATTCTGTCCAAACTTGATCAGAAACATTAATCTGGTTTCACTTTTAAAAACTTGGCCGACATGAGACTTTTCGATTCAGTCCAGTCCCACTTCCCTCGCACATTCAAATCGAGCCCATGGTTGACTGGCATTCGCCCGCTGAGATTGCCCATGACGCCCGTAGGCTCATTCCTCGTTTCTACATTAATACACGCCGTTCATCTCGACCAATGCAGAGGCCTTCACACATCTCATCCATGTCCTCTTTGGCATTTACCTGTGCGCACATCTCTGACCTGCTGCCGACCCTGTCGCGTTTGCATGCTTATCCGCCCTTTCAGCTGGGAATTCTGCGTCACTCTCGATTTCGATTATGCCTTCCTGTCTGGCAAACGCAAGTATCGATGGCCATTGGTAACGTGTCTTTGTTTCATCACAGCATCGCGCGCTCTGATGTACATCTTCTGTGTCTTCAGACGTTCTATTTCATCGGTCGGTATTGCCTGATATCGTCCTTGACTGGCATGTACGTCTCCTGGTACATGTGAACATCTATAATTGCTAAAGATCGCGCAGTATCGTCGCACTCAATGTCCAAGCGTGCGTACACACACTCATCCCCTCATTCTTCAATCGCTTACGTGTCCATACAGAAAATTGAACTGTCAATCCCTTTATCTCTTCAATCAGGTATCTCGCACTAGTTCTATTTCACCCCCAAACGAGCTCATTGTGATAGTGTACGGGTAACATCGCCATTGGCATGGCCAGTGTCAACCTCTCCCTCAGAACGTAAGTGAATCTGAATGCGAGCAGCTTGAAGTCTTATAGGTCTTTATGTCCGCGTGTTGTCCGTGTCTGCAGAATGGCTGTGTGGGGACAGAAATGGTATATTGTCGGCCCGTTGGTCTTGATCAGCCTTGGACACTTTTCGCTATTGCTTCATGGCCTCTTATTGACCGCAACATGGGTTCCTGGTCAAGGATGTGTCATTACGTCGACAGATAGCAAGATTCTCGCTGCTTCATTTATCTATGGCATGGCCTTCGACTTCATCGTCCTCCTCTTAACCGGGTTCAAGCTCTTCCGGCCTTTCGGGGCGAAGAGCAAGCTTATCAACACGATGTTTGCGGATGGCTTGTATTACTTCATTATTGCGTATGTCTATGAAATGTTGGATCTATCTTGGCCTCGCCCATTGCTGATATCCGCATTTATTCAGTTTTCTTTCCAACTTGATTGCCACGGTGTGTCAACCTGTTCTTTGACACACGGAGATTTACTGAGCTCCTTACGTAGGTCTTCATGGTGCTTAATCTAAACCCGGTTATGTCGATCATTGCAAACGTCCCAGCCGCGATTGCCTCCACCGTACGCCTTCCAGAATTATACTTTTGAGTCGCTTAACGATGTTTTAAAAAAATAGATTGTGGCCTCTCGTGCAGTTCGCCGGTTGGCAAACTTCTCTTCAACGGGCGTGGAGATGTTCTCGTTAGTCGTGCCTCATACGTTGCTTCAATAATCGCTCAGTCAGATTACAGGACTACGTTGGCAAACTCAACCGCGTTCCGATCTTCCCAACAGACCGCTCCACCCCACTTTAGCTTATCAAAACCACGAAATGGTGTTCATGTTCAGGTTGGTCTCTTCATTCGCGGAGAATTGCCAGAACACTGAGGCATTCTTCACAGATGGACACACTCACGGAACCCATGACATATGATGCAGAAGGAACTTTCGTCAAATCTGGTACGCTGGACCCTGAGGCCCAGCAAATCAGTAGCGAGTTCAAACATAAATCATACCCGAGTTGAGATGCCGGGCGAGGTGTTCCTATGATTTATCTCTCATGTCCCACCATGTCGAGCACTTGCGACACCCCCTACCTCTGGACTAGTCTCATATGGATCCATTGTTGTCTCGCTTTCAACGGATTGTTATTGTTTTTTCTTTTTTTTCAATCGTCCTATGCTCTCCTGTACGCAAGCAAGGGAAGAGAGGCCTCGGGGCTACACCCATATGAGTCTATCAGTACAGTAACTACATGGACAGTACAGTCAAACTCTGTCATACCCCATACCCACTTGTTGAATGACATTTCCGCATAGTTTTCTTTAGGTTGATGGCCGTTGAAGGAGGGCTCAAAAATCTTGGCTCCTGATAATCTAATCTGCGCCACTGTTGTTTACCTGGATACCGGTCAGCTCCTGGATCCAATCAGTCATGGTTGATCACCTCAATTCTGGGTTTGTTACTCCAAAAAACTTGGGATTGAAAGCTATGAATAGCTACTTTCACCTCACATTTAAATCATTTTATTAGCTCTTTTTGTTGAGCATAGGCATCGTGACTGGGGCTGACCAGTATCCAGGTAAACAACAGTATAGTTCTCACAGAGCTGATGGTAACTTGTTTGAATGCAGAAAGATTAATCCGAGTATCTGATTGAGCATGGCAAAATCTTGGCTTATGCGAACGACCCCGCTATCATTCGTTACCAAGCCAGTAAGCTGAACTTACATTTCCTCTAGGTGATACCCAAAAGCGATTGATCGTCCTTCTGTACGGGGCGAAAACTCGTATTTCCACTGGCGGAGGTGAGGTACGAAGCTGCCATGCCAGATTAATGGCCTCACCCACAAATATGCGATCCGACGTCGCACAGAATATTCATGCTCATGCGTGGATGCCGTCACGCTCGTACACGTGCATGGTTACCGCTCAGTGTTACGGTGGTTGGGCCACGACTTCGGCTGATCCGTTGTGAGGTTCTGCGCGCTGGTGCGACCGGATCTATTTGAGTGCGTGACTGCGCGTCATGCTCATTGGCGCCCCTTCATGAGCGCACCATCGCAGTCACCAGAGGGTCGAGGAGAACCCAGCATTGCGATCACGCCATGTTGGGTGCAAGCATCCAAATGCCGCTCGACCACCACGGAAATATCACAAAACATTGTGCGGCGTACAATTCGACGGCCGAGGGGAACGCGGATACGTATACAGGACGGGAACGAGGCAACCGGGACGATTTACGCTGCGGAACGTTCCTGCGCGCTTATCATCGTTTTGGAAATGCAAGATGGGAAAAAGAATGTCGACGACGAAGCCTGCTGTCTGCATGAATCGCTTGTTGTCTGTGCCCGAAGGGTCGTGGTCGTTATTGCTGGTGATTGTGAAATGACGGTGACTTCTGAGTTACCGAAGTAATATGTAGTGTGAGGTTGAGATAAGAAAAAATAAGAAAATAACGCAGATGACAAGGCGGTGATGCTGTACAATTAGTGATGCATCATCAGCTAAGCTGCACAGGTGGTCGACACATAGGCGAATAGTAGGCAGTGGCTGGTTTGCGCAGATGATGCATTTGCGAGATGCATGGTACGTCAACAGCAGTTTGGCACATAGATTCAATGATGTCAAGGGAGAATCGAAGCAAGATTAGGACGTGACCAGTGGGCCTAGGGAGGCGGAAACGGGGCTGAATGGAGTGTCTTCTCCGAGATGCGGTCATATGTATCCACACTGTGCTCGCCGCGTTGTTCTCATTGCGTTTCAGGACGAATGACGAAAGGGATCGATACTGGTAGATTTGGCAGCAGCCAAGACGAGCAAATTTTGTGGCCCGTGATGAGCGGCCGGGTGGCGTTGGCGGCGAGCGCAGCAAGAGCGGGTTGCGGTCGTCCTCGACCGAATCACCATTTTTTCTCGCTTCTTCAGAACGGGAACGGACGGAGGATGACGTCGGAGTTACGCGGTATGGTTGCTTGCTTGCGCAGCCTTACTTTTTACCTCACCAGTTGAAACGCTATCTGATCGGAGTCGGTCATAGGATGCAACTTTTTTACGGATTCGTTACATGGAAAGGATGATGGTGATGGTGTGGTAGAGTATGTATGACAGAGCACAGCGTGCTGTGGCATGAAAATTGATTGGTTGGACGTCGGCCAGATCGGGCATGCCATCATATTACGTGAACATGTCGTGCTAAAATGGTGACAGCGTTTCCCTGCCCTCCACCTGTAGAAGGTGATGTGTGGTGCAGGTGCGACATCGGTGAAGAGTTGAAGCCGACGGAAGCTCGACGAGTACTGGATCGAGCGGCACGATAGAATGTAATGTTCCGTCGCAGAGAATGTAATCAAGATGATGGGGTAACAATGCCCGGTGGGCGCATCGATGCGGTGAGATAAAAATAAGTTACCGTCTCACAGCATATTTGTGCCGATACTGTATGATACTTTATACATATGACAGCGCGGTGAAAACCTATACAGGCATCTGGACACAGTGCCGCTGGTGGCAATTGATCCCTTTGTTTCCTTTTGAAATAGATAAAAGGCGATACGTGCCAAGGGCAAGCCGTGATCGGGTTCGAATCTCAGGGATCTGAGAAATGTATATAAACAGTTGTCGAAATAGCAACGCCCCTCCCCAGTCTTCCCAACCTTCCTATCGTCTTAACATCTTTTTCTCTTCGCAACATGTGTGGAATCTTTGGTTATTGCAGCTACCTCAAGCCAAAAGTACGTTCCTACCATTCGTTTTGATCTTCTATGGTCCGTCGTCACGACTGCGGGGGTCGTTCGTTACCTTGAACCTCGCGACCGGTACCGAACACCTCCCTGAAAAAGACAGACGCGGATTTTTGCACGCCCCCACCCTTTCGACGAACTATACAAACTGACTGGCCTCTTTTTTCAGGATCGCAAGGAAATTTGCGACGTCCTCTGCAACGGTCTTGCCCGCCAAGAGTACCGTGGTTACGACTCTGCCGGCATTGGAATTGATGGCGATACCCCCGGCGACGTATTCTACTTTAAGGAAGTCGGCAAGGTCGCCGGTCTTCGCCAACGCATTGCCGCCGCGAACGTAGACACGTCGAGGGTGTTCAACTCGCAAGTCTCAATCGCACACACCCGCTGGGCTACCCATGGTCCCCCCTCGGTCGTGAACTGCCACCCTCTGCGCTCGGACCCAACCAACGACTTCATCGTCGTGCACAATGGTATTGTCACCAACGCCGCCGCCCTCCGCCTCGTGCTTCAAAACCGCGGCTACAAGTTTGAGAGCGAGACGGACACGGAGGCCGTGGCCATCCTCACTAAATACGTCTACGACTCGCAACCGGATAAGCGCATCACCTTCACCGAGCTTGTCAAGGCTGTCCTCAAGGAGCTCGAGGGCTCCTTTGCCTTTGTCTTCAAGTCGAAACACTATCCTGACCAGGTCGTCACCGCTCGCCGTGGTTCGCCTCTTTTGATCGGCGTCAAGACGGAGAAGAAGCTCAAGGTCGACTTTGTCGATGTGGAATTCGCTACCCAGGAGCCCGACCAGAAGATTGTCGAACCCCGTGAGTTCTGTATGCGCTCGAGTGATCTTTTCATTTTTCTAAATTGGCTGTCAGTCTCTCCTACGACGTCTGGTGGCCTCCTCGCGGCACCGATTGTTAACCCCAAGATTATGCGCACACAATCTCGTGCATTCATGTCAGAGGATGGCCTTCCCCAGCCTATCGAGTTCTTTGTTGCATCGGATGCTGCAGCGATCGTCGAGCACACCAAACGTGTTCTCTATCTCGAAGACGATGACATTGCCCACATCGCAGAGGGAGAGCTACATATCCATCGCCTTCGCCGTGGTGAAGATGGCCCTCAGACCCCATCCACTCGCAGCCTCGAAACGCTCGAGATCGAGATCGCAGAAATCATGAAGGGCAAGTTCAGCCACTTTATGCAGAAGGAGATCTTCGAGCAGCCCGAATCCGTCGTCAACACGATGCGTGGCCGTGTCAACTTTGACAACAATAAGATCACCCTCGGCGGCCTCCGCGCGTACCTTCCCATCATCCGGCGCGGGCGTCGAATTGTTTTTTCGGCATGCGGAACCAGTTACCACTCTTGTATCGCCACTCGCGCTATCTTCGAAGAGCTCACCGAGATCCCTGTCAGCGTCGAGCTGGCGTCCGACTTCTTGGACCGCAAGACGCCGATCTTCCGAGACGATGTCTGCGTTTTCGTTTCTCAAAGTGGTGAAACTGCCGACACCATCATGGCATTACGATACTGCCTTGAGCGTGGTGCCTTGTGCGTCGGTGTTGTCAACACTGTCGGCTCTACCATCTCGCGTGAAACTCATTGTGGTGTCCATATCAACGCCGGTCCCGAAGTCGGTGTGGCTTCTACCAAGGCCTACACTTCGCAATACATTGCGCTTCTTATGATGGCCCTCCAGCTCTCCGAAGATCGTATCTCGCTCACCGAACGCCGAACTCAAATCATCGCTGGTTTGCACGACCTTCCGGGTCAGATCCGTTCTGTTCTGGCAGAGGACGGGGCGCTCAAGGAGATGGCCGAGGGTGTCCTCGTAAACTCGACCAGTCTTCTGCTCATGGGCCGTGGTTATCAGTGCGTATACTTCTCGAAAGACACACCGCAGCTGGCTGATATCATTCCTTATTCAGATACGCTACGTGTCTCGAAGGCGCATTGAAAATCAAGGAAATTAGCTATATGCATTCAGAAGGTTCGTCGGTAGCAAAAGCCTTGTTTTTGAGCCGCCGATTGAGTTTTTTGACCTGTTAGGTATCCTCGCTGGGGAATTGAAACACGGCCCACTCGCGCTTATCGATGAGAACATGCCCGTGATAATCGTCATGACACGTGATTCGCTTTATCCCAAGGTTCAATCCGCCTTCTCCCAGATTACTGCCCGCAAGGCGCAACCCATCGTGATATGCAACGAAGGTGACGAGGGTATCTCGAAGGATGTTAAGACTATCCGTGTGCCACAGACTGTCGACTGCCTCCAGGGCCTGCTCAACGTCATTCCCCTGCAATTGCTCAGTTATCATCTCGCGATCAACAAAGGCTTTGACGTCGATTTCCCTCGAAACTTGTACGTTCTCTCCCCCTTCTTATCCTCATAGCATGACTCTGACCTCGTTTACTCTCCAATTTTGTAGGGCCAAGTCGGTCACAACGGAGTAAGCAGTCAAACGAATTAGGCATTGCCTTCAAAAGCTCTACTGTACAGTAACAATACCGTTTCATCACCATAACCCACTGTTCTTCTTTCGTTTTTTCAATGTTTCTCGTGATCTTGTATCAAGTTGCATGGACTAGATTTTACAATGGACAATGCAGGTGCTGGCTGTGTAACTCGACACCCACTTGTAAGGGAAAAAATAAAACAGGATGCGATTTATTATAAATATGAGGAGGGGAATGATCTCATGATATCTGGAAAATTTCCTCTTTAATTCTAGCCAATAATAAGTAAATCCCTCGTGCTTCTCAAAAGTTCAACGGGCGTGTGTTCAGGTGTGAAGAATCCAATCAACCGCCGCCGCGATCACAATCATCTGTACTAGAGATGCAAACCATCCGACCGTGGTCGTATTTGGCGTATTCACGGGTTGAAACGCAGGAGTAGGCGTGGGTGGAGGTGTAGGAGCACGAGTATGAGCTGGCGCTGGCGCAAAGACACGAGCACGAGCAGGGGGAGGTGCAGGTGCAAGTGCAGGTGGATGTACAGGAGCAGGAGGATGAACAGGCGGCGGTGTAGGGGCATGAGCACGAATAGGTGCAGGCGGGGACTTGGGAGTAAGCGTGGGCGTGAATTCCTTAGGGGCCTTGTTGATGCGGCCCCCAGTATCGGATGCTTCTGCTGCCGAAGGAGACAGCAGGGCCTGCGACACCCGGACCCGAGATAATCTCGCAGCCTCTGCGCCGGCCTTTGATTCAAAATGCGCTTGGTCCAGCCAGGATGTCGTCGATGTCGGCGCCTCCTGCCGTTGCTGCTGTTGACGCCAGGTATCGGACCGGTGAGCCACCAAGTCTTCTGGTCTTCTTACTGAGCCAAGATTGGAGACGGGGTCCTGCTTTTCTTTGGGGATTTGAGACACTGCTGCGGGTTCGGGTCGTTCGAGGGATTGTGTCTCATCGAACACCCGTGTGCCTGTGCGAGTTAGCGATGATAGGGACGAGTCCATTTCGCCCGTTCTCGTCGTTGTCGTAGGAGACGGCAGCAGCTTGGGTTGTGGAGTCACAGTGCGCGGATCAGAGCCCTGACCGGGGTACCGTTGTCCTTCGGTCTTGGTGTTGGTGGTATGGACCAGAGGCATTTGGGACGTGACTGCAGATGCAGATGCCAGCACGGTTCGGCTGCTGGGGTTAGACAGTGGTGATGCTAGTAGTCCTGGGAGCGCAACGGAATCGCTCAGCATAGCTTTCCAGTCAATCCAGGCGTAGCGGTGCTGCAACCAGGTACGACAGAGCTGCCCTAGGAGCGTGTTGCTCCCCGCTCGCTGCAGAAACGACTTGTTCGTGACGACTACCATTCCTTTTCGACAGCGGGTCAGAGCGACGTTCATCCGAGGCTGCGAGCTCAGGAATCCTGCTCGCTTTGTCCTGACTGAAGACAAGATCACATAATCGGCTTCGTTTCCTAACAGTTCCAGCCAGTTGACATCAGGGCGTCACCGACACTAAAGGGATCGTCCATACCTTGAAAGCTGTCGACGTTGTAGATACATCCCGTCGGCAAATTTTCAGCCTGTAGGGCTTTGGTGATGGCTGATCGTTGAGGGTCGTAAAATGTGATAATGCAAAACTTGAAGCCACGTTGTTGATATCGTTTGGCGATTCGGACGACCATATGCACTTCCTCCATGTTCTGGAACCACAACATTGACTCAGCGGTCCTTTAGCTGGCCGATATACTCACTTTGAAACTGGTTCCTTCGTTTGTTTCTTCTCCTTTCGAAACGTCGATGAATGATATGCAAGAATAATCCACGATCTCGTGGCAGGACTGCAGCTTTCCGTCATAGACCTTCTCCGAGATGAACTCTCCCAAGGGTATGGGCAAGCGATCTGCGGTAATATCATGGGAATAAGAGAAACGTAGAGTAAGGAAAGAGAGGTTAATCACATTGAGTGTCAAGGAAATATGCAGCTTTCTTCAAGTGCTCGACGTCAAAAATTGTTTCGAGATTGGCTTCCTGCGCCCCATAAGGCGGGACTACCGGACAAATTAGCTAAGGAGGCACGTGTATGAATCCTAAGACTCACGTTGTTTAGGATCTCCGAAGAAACACACTTTCGTAAGCACGTTGGAGAACTTGTAAAATAGATGCTATATCCAAAGAGTCATCAATTGTCCATAAATGCCGGTAGCGAGATTACCATAAACTCAAAGACATCGATCTGCGAGGCCTCGTCAATAACAAGGGACTCCACCGGAAGGACCCGCACAAGGCCGCAGGCGTTGAGCTTAGGGTTCGAAAGCGTGCCAAGAGTGCACAGCACCACTGTGACATCACCAAATATCCTGGAGACTTCAAGCAGCGTATTGGGAAGCTCGTTCGAGCGTATAATCATCTTTTCAATCTCCACATACAATTCTTCATGCCTACATCGAGTATTATCGAGGGTTTCCACTACAAGAACTTTGGCTCTTACCACTCAAAGAGGAATCCTTGGGAGACGATGAGTTTGAAGTTGACTTTCTTCTGAAATAACTTTTCGGCAATATTCTTCACCCCAACATTCGATTGAGCGACTATCCAGCATGGTACTTTATTGGATACCCATAGCGCCGCTGCTGCCGCAATTGTGGTTGTTTTTCCTGTTCCAGGAGGCCCTGTACAATCACTACGATGTCAGCATGCGGGAACGAACGTTAAAGAAGCATATGCTTACCATGAGCAATAATCAACGAATCTCGTGGGTCCGTAGAATGCATCGCACGCACGATCCTTCTTTGTGAATCGTTCAGATCGTTCAGAATCGGGGATGATTGGTTCCATGATAAATTGATCTCTCTATGCTCAATCCCCTGGATGTTTCCCGGAAGCCAGATGATGTTGACGAACGGAGGCGGATGACGTGTGGCCGTGAGAAAATGGAGCAGGAAGCGATATTGAGCTCGCTCTGCATTCGTTCGTTCTTCACGACCGACCACTCGTATGTGACTGACATCGCCCTTGAGAGGTCGTAATGTTGTGGCCGAGGAAGTTCGGCCAGTAGCGCCATTTATCATTGCATCGACCACGTCTCCATTCTCTAGGCAGATTTCCAAGCGCGTCTAGGAAGAATGTCAGAGCGCGGTTCCACAGTCTTGTATATTATCAGGTATAACGAACCTGCTCACTTTCTCGGATACGTGTCTTGTATCGAGCATTGAGCACAGTAATCGAGCCGTCGGACTCCGTCTGGACCTTAGAGAACTCGTTGTCATAAACTCGCGGCTTGGATAGTTCAAGGCGAGTAACTCTGGATGCCAGATCAACGAAAGATTCAAGCATCTGCGGAGAACCGAGAAATGGATTAGCTCTACAACACTAACATTGCCCAGTGGAACCCCACAGGAACGTCAATGAACTCCGTGCTCAGTTTTTGCCCTAACAATAAGTCTGAAAAGGCCATGTTGGCTGCGCTAGTTTCGTAGATGAATAGGCAACAGGGCGCAGCGGATAAAGTGATGTTACGTACACTGCTGTGAACCAAGCTCGAAGGGCGTAGTCTGGCTCCGGGGTGGCAGTAGGGTTTGCCCCATTTCTCAGTACGTCTCCATCCCAACGTTCATTTATACGTCTTGCAGAGATCCTTGGATTCTTCAAATTAAAAAAATTACCTGGTGTTGTTATATCCTTGTGTTTCGAGGGTAAGGGGAGAGAGGTGAGGTCATAGCCAGTGACAATGGAACCCAGGGTGTGCGCAAGAAAGACGATTGTATGCGAGAATTCAAACCCTGTAAGGAACTGGATGTTGGAGAGAAGGTCTCGCAAGACCTCGCGCTGGGTTACGGATGGTGATTGCGGTAAAGAGAGACAGAAGACCTTGTCCCGCGTGGCAAGCGCAATAGTTTCGATGCCCCGCTCCACTCCTAGTGGTGCCAACTCTACGGACACCCCAACTGCGACGGGAGGACTTGTAGGAATTGCAGCACGAAGGTCGATCTGCAGCTCGGCCACTGCCTCAAGAGAATAGTGGTGAACGACCGCAGAAGGCGGCTCTCCTGGAATCTCGAGTTGGTCGATTATCGTGGTCGTGGAAAACATAGCGTCTCACAGTGGTTGAGAGGGAGTGTGAGTGGTGCAGGGAGACTGCGGAGTGACTGCGGTAGAGGATTGAAGAAGGCGAACAGGTGACACCCTCGCGCTGAAAGCATGACAGGGAACACCGTCAATCAAGATCGCATACCACAAACTTATGGCAGAAGGCTGTCCACTCGAAAGCTGGGTTGATACGTAGAAATAGCCTGGCGTTATAAACGTCCTTCTGTTATTTTACGACTTGAAGAACATTGATCATGAAGAAAATAATTGGCCCGAGGCTGGGCTCGGCCATGCCCAGTCGCTATCGAATGCTGTGGGTATGCCTTAGCGGCTTTGGTACTGACGCTTCTGCTTCCGCATTAGATCATGATACGTCGTAGGATATAATGCTTGCAAACATCCTGCCCCGAATCTTACGTCAGCTTACATCAGCCGATTCTGAGTGCATTAACCTTAACCTCGAAAATGTGGCTCAGAGGCAAGACTAGTACTGTTATACTAGCTAGTACACTGCTAGTACCTTTGAGAGGGGTCTGAGTCCATGATGTATTGCCGAGTTCCGTTCCTAACCATTGAAATGCTTACACTGTAGTGTAAGACGGTAGCATCAGGCCACTCGTCCTCGCACGGGATATGCACCGCCCGAGCCAGACGAGCCAGCTCTGCGTCATCCCAATGCGTGCAGCCGAGACGCCACCGACGTCGCGATAGCCTCACGCACTCGCCCCTCAAATTTCTTCCCGTTCCTCTACCTACCCCTTTCTGGTCTTATTGATACTGTTGTTTACCCGGATACCGGTCAGCCAGTCACAATGCCTATACACTCAACAAAAAGAACTAATAAAAGGATTTAAATGTGAGGTGAAAGTGGCTACAGTATTCATAGCTTTCAATCAAGTTTTTTGGAGTAACAAACCCAGAATTGAGGTGACCAATCGTGACTGACTGGATGCAGGAGCTGACCGGTATCCGGGTAAACAACTGTATGTCTCTCTGTGAGTAGCCTCGGATTCTGCATAATAAAAGGGCGCTGCGCCCCCGGCGGACAGAAGAGCAGACTACGTCGTGCTTTCCCCCTCCTGCTTGCGTGAGCTCAGTCTCAGTCTCAACGTGTTCGCGTCCCCTTCGGGATTGCGAGTCCGCTCTCTGCTTTCACCCACTCTTTATCCTTCCTTCCTTCCTTCCTTCAAACTCACTTTTGCGTGGTCCCCTTAGGATCCTCGCTACAACAGTCCTCCATTCCAGCGAATCGGAGGCCAAAAACGGCGTGGCTTCCAGATAAGTGTATATTTCTCCAATCTTTCCATCAATCCTCAGGCTCGGGCACGTTGTGACATGATATGGCGACCGCTTCTTGACGATATTTCGGGCCTGATCGTAAAGATATCGGGGACCTGATGTTCCGGTCGCCGGTCGCGCTCTTCGGAAGGCCCTGGCTCCAGGGAGATGTCACCACCGAGGAACGCCAAAAATGAATCGTAGCGAGCCGGACCTTTTCCGAGAATGAGCGCGGGCGAATCACTGGCATTCCGAGAAACTCACGAAGACCTGTCCCTCACGCGATCAACAAAGGATTTGACGTCGATTTCCCTCTAAACTTGTACGTTCTCTCCCTTATCTTCATAGCATGACTCTGACCTCATTTACTCCCCGATTTTGTAGGGCCAAGTCGGTCACAACGGAGTAAACAGTCAAGCGAATTACGCATTGTTTTCAAAAGCTACTGTACACTGCCAGTAACTACCGTTTCATCACCATAACCCACTGTTCTTCTTCACCTTTTAACGTTCCTCGCGATCTTATATCAAGCAGCACAGACTAGGTTTTACAATGGACAATACAGGTGCTGGCTGTGTAACTCGACAGACCCACTGATAAGGAACAAAATGAAATGGGATGAGATTTATAGTATAGACAAAGATGGGGAATGATCTCATGATCTCTGGAAAAAGTCCTCTTTATTCTAGCCTCTAATAAGCAAATCCCTGAACTTCAGCGGGGGTGTGGTCAGGTACGAAACATCCAACCGAACGCAGCGACTATCGGCTGCATTAGAGATGTAAAACCTCCATCCGCGTCCGTATTTGGCGTATTCGCAGGTTGAGACGCAGAAGTAGGTGCGGGTGGAGATGTAGAAATACGAGCGCGAGTATAATGAGCAGGCGCTGGCGCAGAGGCACGAGTAGGGGCAGGTGGAGGCGAGGTTGCAAGTGGATGTGCGAGAGAACGGGTACGAGTAGGTAGAGGTGGAGGTGCTGGTGAATGTACAGGAACAGGACGAACAGGCGGAGGTGCAAGAGCATGAGCGCGAACAGGTGCGGGCGGGGACTTGGGAGTGGGAGTAAGAGTAGATACCTTCGGGACGGTGTTGATGCGGCTCCAGGGATCGGATGCCTCTGCCACCGAAGGGGATAGCTGGGCCTGCATCGCACGGAGCCGAGATAACCTCGCAGCCTCGACATCGGCCTTCGACTGAGAATGACTTTGGTCCAGCCAGGAAGTCGTTGATGTCGGCGCCTCCCGCCGTTGCTGCTGTTGGTGCCAGTTGGGCAACGCATCGTAGTCCCTGGACCTGTGAGCTGCCAAGTCTTCTTGTCTTCTTACTGGGTTAAGCTTAGGGATGGGATCCTGCCTTTCTTTGGGGAGTTGCAACGCTGCTGCGAACCCGGGTCGTTGTTCGAGGGTTCGCGTCTCGTCGGACACTCGTGTACCCGAGCGAGCTGTCGATGATGAGGGCGGGAACGTTTCGCCCGTCCTCGTCGTTGTTGTCGTAGGAGACGGCAGCGGCTTGCGTTGTTGGGTCACGGTGCGCGGATCAGAGCCCCGGCCTGCGTACGACTGTTCCTCGATCTTAGCGTTGGTGGTATGGACCAGAGGCCTTTGGGATGTGGATGTGGACGTAGATGCAAGTACAGTTTGGCTGCTAGGGTTGGACAGTGGTAGTCCCGGGAGCGCAACGGGATAGCTCAACAAGGTTCTCCAGTCAATCCAGACGTCGGGGTACTGCGACCAGGTCTGACAGAGCTTGCCTAAGAGCGTGTTGCTCCCCACTCGCTGCAGGAACAACTTGTTGGTGACGACTATCATTCCTTTGCGACAGCGGGTCATAGCGACGTTCATCCGAGGCAGCGACCTCAGGAATCCCGCTTGCTTCGTCCTGACTGAAGACAAGATTACATAATCTGCTTCATTTCCTAACAGTTCCGGCCATGGTTGGGATCAGGGCGTGACTGATACTAGAGGGATTATCAATACCTTGAAAACTGTCGACGTTGTAGACACATCCAGCCGGCAATTTTTCAGCCTGTAGGGCTGAAGCAATGACTGATCGTTGAAGGTCGTAAAATGTGATAATGCAAAATTTGAGGCCGCGTTGTTGATATCGTTTGGCGATTCGGACGACCATATGCACTTCCTCCATGTTCTGGACCCACAACATTGACTCAGTGGCTCTTTAGCTGGCTGATACACTCACTTTGAAACTGGTTCCTTCTTTCGTTTCTTCTCCTTTAGAGACGTCGATAAATGATATGCAAGAACGATCCACGATCCCGTGGGATGACCGCAGCTTTCCGTCATAGACCTTCTTTGAAATAAACTCCCCTAACGGCACGGGAAGGCGGTCTGGGGTGATATCATGGAGATAAGCGAGGCGTAGAGTGATAAAAAAAAAGGTTCTAGTCACATTGAGTATCAAGGAAATGCGCTGTTTTCTTCAAATGCTTGACAGAAAAAATTGTTTCAAGATTAGCATCCTCTGCAGAATGAGGTGGGACTAACAGACAGATAAGCTAAATGGGCACGTGTATGAACCCTAAGACTCACGTTGCTTGGGATCTCCGAAGAAACACACTTTCGTAAGCACGTTGGAGAACTTGTAAAATAGATGCTATATCCAAAAGATCAACAATTGTCCATAGATCCTGATAGCGAGATTACCATAAACTCAAAGACATCGATCTGCGAGGCCTCGTCAATAACAAGGGACTCCACCGGAAGGACCCGCACAAGGCCGCAGTCGCTGAGCTTAGGGTTCGAAAGCGTGCCAAGGGTGCACAGCACCACTGTGACATCACCAAACATCCTGGAGACTTCAAGCGGCGTATTGGGAAGCTCATCCGAGCGTATGACCATGTTTTCAATCTCCACATACAATTGTTCGTGCCTACATCGAGTGTTATCGAGGGTTTCCACTACAAGAACTTTGGCTCTTACCACTCAAAGAGGAATTCTTTCGAGACGATGAGTTTGAAGCTGACTTTCTTTTGAAATAACTTTTCGGCAATATTCTTCACCCCAACATTCGATTGAGCAACTATCCAGCATGGTACTTTATTGGATACCCATAGCGCCGCTGCTGCCGCAATTGTGGTCGTTTTTCCTGTTCCAGGAGGCCCTGTACAATCACTGCGATGTCAGCATGCGTGAACGAACGTTAAAGAAGCATATGTTTACCATGAGCAATAACCAACGAATTTCGTGGGTCCGTAGAATGCATCGCACGCACGATTCTTCTTTGTGAATCGTTCAGATCGTTCAGAATCGGGGAGGACTGGTTCCGTGATAAATTGATCCCTCCATCATGCTTAATCCCCTGGATGTTTCCCGGAAACCAGATGATGTTGACAAACGTGGGAGTATGACGTGTGGCCGTAAGAAAATGGAGCAGGAAGCGATATTGGGCTTGCTCTGCATTCGTTCGTTCTTCACGACCAACCACTCGTATGTGACTGACATCGCCCTTGAGAGGTCGTAATGTCCTGGCTGAGGAAGTTCGGCCTTTTGCGCCTTTTACCATCGCATCGACCACGTCTCCATTCTCTAGGCGGATTTCCAAGTGCGTCTAGAAAGAATGTCAGAGCACGGTTCCACAGCCTTGTAAATTATCAAGTATAACGAACCTGCTTACTCGCTCGGATACGTGTCTTGTATCGAGCATTGAGTACAGTCATCGAGCCATCGGACTCCGTCTGGACCTTAGAGAACTCGTTGTCATACACTCGCGACTTCGAGAGTTCAAGGCGAGTGACTCTGGATGCCAGATCAACGAAAGATTCAAGCATCTACGGAGGATCGAGAGATGTATTAGCACTATAACATTAACATTGCCCAGTGGAACCGCACAGGAACGTCAATGAACTCCGTGCTCAGTTCCTTTCCTAACAATAGGTCTGAGAGGGCCACGTTGGCAGCGCTAGTTTCGTAGATGAATGGGCAACGTGATGCGACGGGTGGTGTGATATTACGTACACTGCTGTGAACCAAGCTCGAAGGGCGTAGTCTGGCTCCGGGGTGGCAGTAGGGCCTGCCCCATTTCTCAGTACGTCCCCATCCCAACGTTCGTTTATACGTCTTGAGGAGACATTTGGATCCTTCAAATTTAAAAAATCGCCTGGTGTTTTCATATGTTTGTGTTTGGAGAGCAAGGGGAGAGTGGTGAGGTCATAGCCAGTGACAATGGAACCTAGGGTATGCGCAAGCAAGACGATCGTATGGGGAAATTCAAATCCCGTAAGGTACTGGATATTGGAGAAAATGTCTTGCAAGGCCTTGCGCTGGGTCGGGGATGGTGACTGTGGCAAAGAGAGACAGAAGACCTTGTCCCGGGTGGCGAGCGCAATAGTTTCGATGCTCCGCTCCACTCCCAGTGGTGCCAACCCCACGGACACCCCAACTGCGACGGGAGGACTTGTAGGAATTGCAGCACGAAGGTCGATTTGCAGTTCGGCCACTGCCCCAAGGGAATAGTGGCGCACAACCGCGGAAGGCGGCTCTCCTGGAATTTCGCGTTGTTCGATTATCGTAGTCCTGGAATGCATAACGCCTCGCAGTGATTGAGAGGAAGTGTGGAGGGTGCAGGGAGACTGTGGTAGAGGGTTGAAGAAGGCGAACAGGCCACGCTCGAGCGCTAGGGCCGTGACGGGGAACGCCGTCGATTAAGATTACACGCCACAAACTGATAAGAGTCCCCAAATGCATAATGGCCGGGGGTTGTCCGGGCATAGAAACAGAAAGGTGAATTGATACGTTGGAAAAGCTTGGTGTTATAAACGTCCTTCTGTTGGTTTACGACTTGGAGAACTCTATCTTGAGGAAAACGGTTGGCTGAGGCAGGGCCGGCGGTGCTCGTCCGCCGTTGAATGCCGTGAGTATGCCGTTGCGGCTTCGGTACTGGAGTGGTACTGGATTCTCTTCGATGAGTTGAAACAAGAGCACCGCTTGAGAAATCCCCTTCTTTGCAGTCATTGCATGTTGATGTGGTAGATGACACCGTTGCTACTGCTGTTCGCTTCCGAGTCATGGGACTCCGAATCTTACGTCAGCTGGACCGAGGTTTCTGATTTTCCACAGCACAAAGAGACAGAGTCACAGGAGCCCGTAGCCTCGTAGATGTCTAGGGAAGCGAGTCATAGGCAAGACTGCGATGATGAATGTTACAGCTCGCGTTACAATACTAAATACTAGTCAATAGTAACCCCATGACAGGGAGTTGGAGTCCGTGATGAGTCCGCGTCACTCCGCGGAAGCGACTTCCGTTCCCAACCACTGGCCACTGGCATGCTCACACTGCAGTCCTCCGGTGCAGCGAATTGGGGGGGAGGGGGAAACGGCGTGGTTTCCAGATAAGTATATATTTCCCTAATTTTTGTATCAATCCTCAGGCTCGCAGACGTTGTGCCATGTGGCGACTGATTCTCGACGACATAAAGGTATCGGGGACCTGAATCACCTGATGTTCCGGTTGCCCTGGGTATGATCCGTTTTTAGAGAAATATTGTTCACTGAAGGAACGCTAAAAATGAATGGCGGGCCGGACGTTTTCCGGGAATGAATTAAAGTTGCGAGCGAATCACCACATTCCAACAACACCTGTTCCTCATCAGTACATTCATTACATCAATGCATCAGCGCTCAGCCCAGCTGACATCCGTAACTTTTACGCATCTTTGAGTCATCCAGGGTTTGCGCCATTGACTGACTTTTCTGGCTATTGCAGTGTTTGTATCATACCTAGCTAGGCCTCTGGATGGTGTAGGTCAAGTCCACATGCAGTAGGACCGCTATGACACTGCTACGACCGTATAGACTCGTAGAGTATGTATCAACAGTCACCTTTCTTATGGCGCTTCGATCAGTTTGACAGCTTGGCAGTTCACTGAGTCCAGTCAAGTCGGAACTATGACGGAAAATAGTGCCCCTGGTATCGGTGTTACCGACAATGGTACCCGGCCCATGATAGCCGCCGGGCAAAGTCTTTATAACGGGTCCCCCATACTCTATCCTCTCGATCTGCTATTCCGCTATTCTTCTTTCCTTTACACCACCATGGATCCGAAGCCCGCCGCTCAAGACGAGGAGAAGGGAAAAGTGAACAAAGGTATACTAGTATGTTCGTATAGAGTTACTACTTTCGGTTTTCTGACATCCTATTGCCGTCTACGCTAGTTGACGCAAGTCGGTCGGACAGCAATGACCCGTCTGCAAAGATTTGGAATTTCAGTCTCGAACGCGCCTCAGAGCACGATGCAGGCATGGTCGATCGGTGGAAGGGCGATATGGACGGAATTCTCATATATGTATGTTTTAGAACAGCTCATCAAGGTTTGAGACCATACTTACATTTGGGACAACGCTATCCAGACAGGCGTATTCTCCGCGACGGTCGCTGCATTTCTCGTTGAAAGCTACAAGTACCTCAAACCTGATCCCACCGAAGTGTCCTCCAGGCTTCTTCGACAAGTCACGCAGGAACTCGCTGGGATCTCCGTTGGCGATCGATTTTCCCCTCCGGACCTCGAACCGTTTCGGCCCCAACGTGCTTTCATCCACGTGAACATACTTTGGTTCCTTAGTCTCTGCCTCGGTCTCGCGTGTGGCCTCTTTGCGACGTTGGTGCAACAGTGGCTCCGCAGGTACATACGACTCACCCAGCTTACGCATGACCCAATAATGCGGGTCAGAATTCGTACGTTCCTCCACAGTGGCATTGAAGAGTTCCACGTGGACCGGGTGGTCGAAAACATCTCCATCTTGCTACACGCCGCAATCTTCCTTTTCTTTGCCGGCCTCGTCGAATTCCTCTTCGCATTCAATGATGAAGTCGCGGATGTTATCCTCGTGGCCACCTCTGTCCTTGCAGCCCTCTACATCTTCTTCACCCTCCTCCCCGTCATACGCCGGGATTGCCCTTTTCAGACTCCACTCACTACGATCTTGTGGTACACGGGTCACCTCCTTGCCATCGCCTCTCTGCATCTATTCAGGTGTTCCAGTCGTGTTCGGGATAGAATTGAGGAGCTATGGAAACACTACTGCCATGGGGTTGACCACCATCTGATGGGCTTGATGAGAGACAAAGCTGGGCTCGACATAAAGGCCCTGGAGGAGACGGTCAACATGTGCCGTGACGACAACGAATTGGAATCTTTTGTAGACGCGATCCCCGGTTATTTGCAGGAACGTGATTTCTACTCCAATACCGAGCCTAGTTTTGACGTCCAGATCCGAGTCTCTCATATTAAATCCCTACTCGGAAAGAAGTCTCGGCGTCGTCACCACCTCGTGTCTCTCTTTGCTTCCTGCACGAATGACCACAGAAGACTGGACGAAGGGGCTCGTCGCCGCCGCGCAGTCATCTGCTCTCGTGCGATCTGGGAATTGTCAAGGGCGTATCTGTCCCTCAAGCACAGAGGCATGACCCTGGACCTGCCGAAGCCCATTAGCAATAGCCTTCATCGTCTGGCCAAGGACTCTGATGCTGAAATTGCTGCCTCAGCTCTGAGGACTCTGGCTTTGTTCAAACGTGCTATCCTGGAACATCCCGCGGAAGTCCATAAGGGGAAGAGCAATGACGTCAACGAAGATATAATCGCTACGCTCCCCAAGTTCGTCGCCAGCATGGACAACACACCCTCCTTGACCCCATCTCCATCATACCATGCCGTACAGCACGACGACGAGCCATCTAATGAGCGGCTGAAGGCGTTGACGGAATACACGTTAGACATCCTGGGGCTTATTCCGCACTTGGGGAAACCGTCTCATATGGATTTCGAAGAAACCAGAATGACCCTCGAAGAACTTTGCCGTGAACTGAATGGCAAAGACATCTCACACGCTGACCAGCAATGCCTCTTCAACGTTTTGAATCGGGCATCGGATGCACACACGACTTTAGGGATTGGAGGTATGCACTTATCTTCACCGTCATCCAAGTGTTGAAGTAGCTTACATGGCTGTGTCCTCTATCTAGGTAGACATCACTCGGAACATTATTACTTGGCCATAAAATCCTCCACAAGGGATCTGGTCTCAACGTTGCATGACAAGTTTGCTGAACCTCTACGACAACGCGGATATTAGGGTTTTGGTCTTGTCTTGGTTCCGTGATACACGAAATGAGTTTTCCTTGCTTTTCTGTGAAGAAAGATACTTCTCATTCTTGTTGTAGAATACTGTAGTTTCTAGTTACTGTCATCCATACTATGATAGTATCCCCAGACTCCATGTTGCGCATCACAAACTTCAAGCCGTCCTGATGCAAGCCTGAATGAATTCGGGGGAGCTTCCCAACGTTACACGCGCGCTACATGTGATATGCCAGACGCTTCACTGACAGCCACAAGTTCAGGGATCATTATCAGCTTATTTGATGTGTAGATTAGCAGAAAGGGTCATCCAAATTTGAAGGTGCGGACAGTTATAGATTAGGTGGTCATGGTGTACAGTCAATAGTGTTCCAACGTCTAACCAACCAATTTTTTTTGACTACCAACTGAACGACGGTTCTGACCACGTGATCACTGACATAATGCATATGTAATGTATCATGAGCAGCTGGGACAAATGCAAGTTATCAGAAAGGCTTTGACGGATGCCGACTTTCCTCACATTACGACCTCTGACCCCGTTAAGGGTTGTACGGTAACAATCTCATACTTATATCAAGCTGCATCACTGACTAAATTACACAATGGACGATACAGTACAGGTTCTATAACCCGATAGACCTCAGATCTACTTGCAAAAACAAAAGTTACATGAAATGGGATACTAACCGACATGACTTCGGGGTTTGACGACAAATTCAACCTCTTCCAGAGTCCCATAAGCCGAGCCTTGATGGTCCGCCAAACGCCCGATAAATATTGTGAACAAAGTAGACGGAGAGACCCAACGACCACAAGATTTCACTTCTTCAAACGATTTCTCATCTGGCCTTCAACTAGGTCTCAACTCGATCGAATGGATGCGAAGGGACTAGCGGAACCACCGCCCACTATACAGTACAGCGCCAAGAAACTTCCGCCCTCAACTTTGCGTCCCAGTGCTTTCATCTGCCGAAGGGTCATCAACGTTGCCGACCATCATATCTAATGCCGCGGTGGAACACCGACATATCGCGGTCCCGGTGAGTAGCCGCCTGACTTGGGCCACGCCTAGAGACGGGATCGCGCGTCTGAGCCCGCCATGCTCCGAGCAGTTCGGGTTGTCGCGTCTCGGATGCGCCCGTGCGAGCTGTTGACGATATAGGTGGGAACATTTCGTCTGTCAGCGGGGGTGTCGGTATCGTCGGGTTGCTTTGTGGTGTCGTGGTTCGCGGGGACGGGCTGGGGCGCAATTGTTCGCCGATTTCGGTGTTATGGACTGGTGGTCGCCATTGGGATGGGGGTGCAAGTGCTGATACAGATGCTGGTACAGCTCGAACTCGACCAAGGGTGTTGGACGGCGATCCTGGTAGTCCTGGTAGTCCGATAGAATTATTTAGCATGGCCTGCCAGTCGATCCAGGCATTGCGGTGCTGTGACCAAGCCCGGCAGAGCTGCCCCAGGAGCGTACTCCCCCCTGCCCCTTGCAGAAAGCACTTGTTGGTCACCACTACCATCCCTTTGCGGCAGCGAGTCAGAGCAACGTTCATGCGAGGCTGCGAATTCAAGAATCCTGGTTGCATTGTCCGAACTGAAGACAAGATCACATAATCTGCTTCGTTCCCTACCAGCCATGGTTGAGGTTAGAGTGTCATCAATAAGAGTGGGATGATTCATACCTTGAAAACTGTCGACGTTATAGACACATCCCGTTGGCAAGTCCTCAGCCTCTAAGGCTTTGGTGATGGCCGCCCGTTGAGGGTCGTAAAATGTGATGATACAAAAATTGAGGCCGTGTTGTTTATATCGTTTGGCAATTCGGACGACCATGCGGACCTCCTCCATGTTCTGGCCCCGCAACATCAGCGTCAGGGTGGCACTCTACCTGGCTCGTAAGACGTACTTGGTAACTGTTTCCTTGCTTCGTTTCTTCTCCTCTCAAAATATCGATGAATGCTATGCAAGAATGATCCACGATGTCGTGGCGGGACCGCAGCTTTCCGAGATAGACCTTCTCTGAGATGAACTCTCCCAAGGGTATGGGCAAACGATCTATGGTAATACCACAGACATAAGAAAAACGTAGAGTGAGGAAAGAGAGGCTTGATCACATTGAGTGTCAAGAAAATATGCCGTTTTCTTCAAATGCTTGACGTCAAAAATTGTTTCGAGATTGGCTTCCTGCGCGCCATAAGGCGGGACTAGCAGACGGAGTAAGCCAGTGAAGCACGAGTACGCATCCTAAGACTCACGTTGCTTAGGATCCCCGAAGAAACACATTTTTGTAAGCACGTTGGAGAACTTGTAAAAGAGGTGCTATATTCAGAAGGTCAAAAATTGCCTATAAATGCCAATACTGGAATTACCATAAACTCAAAGACATCGATCTGTGAGGCCTCATCGACGACAAGAGACCTCACCGGAACAACGCGATAAAGGCCGCAATCACTGAGCTTCGGGTTCGAAAGCATACCAAGAGTGCACAGCACTACAGTGACATCGTCAAACATCCTGGAGACTTCAAGTGGCGTATTGGGAAGCTCATCCGAGCGTATAATCGTCGCTTCGATCTCCACATACAAATCTTCATGCCTATATTAAATAAAGCAAAAAGTTTCCACGACAAGGACTTTAATCCTTACCATTCAACGAGAAATTCTTGGGAAACAATGAGTTTGAAACTGACGTTCTTTTTGAATAACTTTTCTGCGATATTTTTCACCCCGACATTCGACTGGGCGACTATCCAGCATGGTAGTTTAAAAGATACCCATATCGCGGCTGCTGCTGCAATTGTAGTCGTCTTCCCTGTTCCAGGTGGCCCTGTTAAATTATATTGGCGACGGCGTGCGTGAACGATCGTTGAAAAATTATATGCATACCATGAGCAATAACCAGCGAATCCTGTGGGGATGTGGAAATCATCGCACGGACGATTTTCTTCTGTGATTCGTTTAAATTTCGCATAATCTGGGACGATTGGTTGCATGATAAATTGCTCCCTCCATCAAAATCAATCGCTTGTGTGTTCCCCGGAAACCAGATGATGTCCACGAATAAAGGAGTACGACGCGCAATTGTGAGAGAAAAGAGTAAGAGGCGATACTGGGCTTGCTCTGCATTTGTTCGTTCTTCGCGGCCTATCACCCGAATGTGACCGACGTCGCCATTGAGAGGGCGTAGTGTCATAGCTGATGAGCATCGGCCCTCAGTACGTTTCGTCATTGCATTGACAACGCTCCCATTCGTTAGGCGGATTTCTAAATGAGTCTAGAAAGAGCGTCGGATCGGGATGGCACGACCATACATTGTCGGGTATGACGAACCTGCTTACTCGCTCGGATACGTGTCTTGTATCGGGCATTATGAACGGCTATCATCCCATCGGGCTCTGTCTGGACCTTGAGGAACTCATTGTCATAAAATCGCGGTTTCAGGAGGTCAAGGCGAATAGCTCTGGATGCCAGATCAATGAAAGACCGGAGCATCTGCAGAGGGCAGGGTGTCGGATCAAGATCGCAACATCAGCAACACCCAATGAAACCTCACCGGTGTGTCAATGAATTCCGTGCTCAATTTTTGGCCTTGCGATAAGTCCTTAAAGGCCATGTTGGCGGCGCTAGAGGCAGAAAGAATTAAGGCAACGAATGTGATTAAAGTATGTGACGCACATCGCCGTGAACCAAGCGCGAAGGGTGTAGTCTGGCTCTGGGGTGCCTGCAGAATTGGCCCTAGTTCTTAGTATGTCCCCATCCCACCGTTCGTTTATACGCCTTTTGGAGGCCGATGGGTTCAGGAAGTTCAAAAAATCACCCGGCGTCGTTATATCTCTGTTTTTTGAGAGCAAGGAGAGAGTGGAAAGGTCATGGCCGGTGACTGTGGAACTCAAGGTATGGGCAAGCAAGACAATTGTAAGCGGGAACTCGAAACCCGCCAGGTATTGAATGTTGGAGAAAATCCCCCGTAAGGCCTTGCGCTGCGTTGGGGATGGTGATTGTGGTAAAGATAGACAGAAGACCTTGTCCTGTGTGGCGAGGGCAATAGTTCCGACACGAGGCCCCACTTGTGCCAACCCAATCGACACTCCCACTGCATTGGGGGGCTTAGAAGGGATTGTAGCGCGAAAGTCCGTCTCTAATTCAGCCACTGCCCCAAGGGAATAGTGGTGAACGTCCGCGGATGGTGGCTCCCCCGGGATTTCAGATTGACTAATTCGGAGTACCATGGTTGCAGAAAGACTAATGCCTCGCACTGGTAGTTGTTGAAAAGGGCGTGTGTGTGGCGCAGGTAAACCCTGGTGGGGAGACTCTGGTGGATGGCTGAGGAAAGCAGCTGGGAACTATTAGATGACTGTGCCACATAGACGCGCAGATAATCTCCATGCCTTATCCTCATGTTTTTAATTTCCATGCCCAGGCCCTCATGCCCTTTGAAGACATCCCAGGCCTCGTCGACGTCGACGTCGTGTTGTCATTGATGGATTTCAAATCTCGAATCCTAGTTGTGTCCCGCCCGAAACTCGCGTTGAGGTGCAGTCTCTCGTGTCAGGGTTCATGAGATGCGTTTGTCATCTGTTTGTGGCTGGAATAGTGACTATTCCCGCCATATACTATGCTGTCCGTGCCGTGTCCGTCACGGTGGTGTACAAAGATACAGTCCGTTTTGGTTTTGCAACCCCGACTGACTCCGTCATTCCCGCGCGCACCGACAGTGCACCGACCGGCACCGAATCAGGCGGAAAACATTACTGATCTTCTTGAAGCAAGGCCTGCCTCAACCTGAGCCAAGAACCGTTCGATTCGAGATAAGGCAATCCCGCACTCCCATCCCCTACACCATCGTCCACACCTGCTCTCCTGATTGTTGATGTTTCTCAGAGACGCCTTGTTCGTATGGCTTTCTGGCTTTGTAGAGCAACTTGTTGCTCATGTTTCATACCCATCTACCTTCTACCCGCAGGTGGGGCCTCTAGCTATCTCATTTCCGGCAATAGCACCGCTTTCGTGTCCTACTTGCCTAGCCGGGGTGATATTCGATATGTACTGTAGTGGTACACAATTTACCGAGCATGTTGTACGTTAGCTATTGTAAATCTGACAAGTTTTAGCACCGTGCCTACAGTATGGCATTGTTAGCTAAAGTTCGTACTGCGCCAGTGCGCCGACGCCACTCTGTTGCGGTACCCTGAGCAATGGTCGCTGTCCTTACTTGTGAGCGTGCGGTACCCCGGGAAGCTCGACCTCCGTTCCTAACATAGTTCTCCATCCAGCCTTTGAACGACTTCTCATCTGTCCCTCAACTCGATCGAATGCATGCGAAGGTGTATAGTGGTTGTCATAGATGAGGTCCGCCAAGTGAAGTCAGGACCTGGGAGAATGAGAGAAGAGAGGAAAGAAAGAAAGAAGAGAAGAGAGAACCACGGCGGGTCGGTGCGGGTCACGAAAGAGCGCGACGAAGACACGGAAAGAGGGGCAATAAACTTGTTATGTCTACTGTCCTAGGTCGCGACGTTTATATACAAGATTTGTACCCACGGCTGTACAGTAAGGAAGGGAGAACATATTTGATAAGTGGGTATGTTTGCTAGTGCGAGGTAGTAGCGGCGGGGTCGATGTCGCGCTCAACACGAAGGCGGTGAAGGCGGAAGCGTTTGTGATTGGGCTTGTCCCTTCGCGTTGCGGTACTGGGGTGGTGCGGCGGCGATGGCGGATGAAGGAAAAGGGAAGCGACGTCATCCGGACGCAGCGTGAGTCGAATGTTCGAAAGACGCCGAGCGCCGAGGTCACGCGTGGCACCACGCGTGCCGTTACAAAGGGACTAGCGGGACCGCTCACTAAACAGTACAGTGCCAAGACACTTCCGCCCTCACCTCTGCGTCCCAGTGCTCTCAGCCGCCGAAGCGTCGATAACTATAATATCTACCGTCGCGGTGGGACACTGACATATCACGGTTTCGGTGGGCAGCCGCCTGACTTGGGCCATTCCTGGAGACGGCATCGCACGTCTGAACACGCCACGCTCCGAGTAATTCGGGTTGTCGCGTCTCGGATGCGCCTGTGCGAGCTATTGACGATAGAGGTGGAAACATTTCATGTGTCAGCAATGGAGCGGGGGGTGGGGGCGTCCGCATCGGCATCGGCCTCGTCGGGTTGCTTTGTGGTGTCGTGATTCGCCATATTGGCAGGCTGAGACGTGATTGTACGTCGATCATGGTGTTATGGACTGGTGGTAGCCATTGGGATGGAGGTGCAAATGTAGATGCGGATGCTGGCACAGCTTGAGCTCGACCAAGGGTGTTGGACGGCAGTCCTGGTAGCCCCGGAAGCGCGATGGAATCGCTTAGCATGGCCAGCCAGTCGATCCAGGCGTTGCGGTGCTGTGACCAAGCCCGGCAGAGCTGCCCCAGGAGCGTACTCCCCCCTGCCCCTTGCAGAAAGCACTTGTTGGTCACGACTACCATCCCTTTGCGGCAGCGAGTCAGAGCAACGTTCATACGAGGTTGCGAATTCAAGAATCCTGGTTGCATTGTCCGAACTGAAGACAAGATCACATAATCTGCTTCGTTCCCTACCAGCCACAGTTGAAATCAGAGTGTCATCGATAAGAGTAGGATAACTCATACCTTGAAAACTGTCGACGTTGTGGACACATCCCGTTGGCAAGTCCTCAGCCTCTAAGGCTTTGGTGATGGCCGCCCGTTGAGGATCGTAAAATGTGATGATACAAAAATTGAGGCGGCGTTGTTCATATCGTCTGGCAATTCGGGTGACCATGCGGACCTCCTCCATGTTCTGGCCCCGCAACATCAGCGTCAGGGTGGCACTCTACCTGGCTCGTAAGACGTACATAGTAACTGTTTCCTTGCCTCGTTTCTTTTCCTTTCCAAACATCGATGAATGCTATGCAAGAATGATCCACGATGTCGTGGCGGGACCGCAGCTTTCCGAGATAGACCTTCTCTGAGATGAACTCTCCCAAGGGTATGGGCAGGCGATCTGTGGTAATATCACAAATAAGAGAAACATAGAGTAAGGAAAGGGAGGTTTGATCACATTGAGTATTAAGGAAGTGTGCCTCCCTTTTCAAATGCTTGATGTCGAAAATTGTTTCGAGATTGGCTTCCTGCGCGCCATAAGGTGGGACTCACATAACAGACAGAATAAGCCAGTGAGGGACGAGTATGAATCCTAAGGCTCACGTTGTTTAGGATCTCCGAAGAAACACACTTTTGTAAGGACATTAGAGAGCTCGTAAAAGAGGTGCTATATTCGCAAGGTCAAACATTGCCCATAAATGCCAATACTGAGGTTACCATAAACGCAGAGACATCGATCTGTGAGGCCTCATCAACGACAAGGGACTTCACCGGAATGATGCGCAAAAGGCCGCAGTTTCTGAGCTTCGGGTTCGAAAGCATGCTAAGAGTGCACAGCACTACTGTAACATCGCCGAACATCCTGGAGACTTCACCCGGCGTATTGGGAAGCTCATCCGAGCGTATGAGCATGTCTTCAATCTCCACATACAAATCTTCGTGCCTATATTAAATGAGGCAAAGGGTTTCCACAACAAGGAGTTTGATCCTTACCATCCAACGAGAAATTCTTGGGAAACAATGAGTTTGAAACTGACGTTCTTTTTGAATAACTTTTCGGCAATATTTTTTACCCCGACATTCGACTGAGCGACTATCCAGCATGGTAGTTTAGAGGATACCCATATTGCGGCTGCTGCAGCGATCGTGGTTGTCTTCCCTGTTCCAGGAGGCCCTGTTAAATCATGTTGGCAACGGCGTGCGTGAACGATCGTAGAAAACTTATATGCATACCATGAGCAATAACCAGCAAATCCTGTGGGGATGTAGAAATCATCGCACGAACGATTTCCTTCTGTGAGTCGTTTAAATTTCTCATAACCTGGGATGACTGGTTGCATGATAAACTGCGCTCTCCATCACGTCCAATTGCTCGTGTGTTTCTCGCAAACCAGATGATGCTGACGATCGGAGGAAGAGGACGTGTTGCCGTGAGCAAACGGAGCAAGAAGTGATATTGGGCTCGCTCTGCATTCGTTCGTGCTTCACGACCTATCACTCGTATGTGACTGACGTCGCCCCTGACAGGTCGTAATGCCGTGGCTGAGGAAGTTCGGCCTTTTGCGCCTTTTACCATCGCATCGACCACGTCTCCATTCTTTAGGTAGATTTCCAAGTGCGTCTAGAAAGGACGTCAGAGCGCGGTTGTATAGCCTTGTATATTACCAGGTATAACGAACCTGCTTACTCGCTCGGATACGTGTCTTGTATCGAGCATTAAGCACAGTGATCGAGCCGTCGGATTTCGTCTGGACCTCAGAAAACTCGTTTTCAAAAACCCGCGGCTTCGAAAGTTCAAGGCGAATGACTCTGGATGCCAGACCAACGAAAGATTGGAGCATCTGCGGAAGATCGAGAAATGGATTAGCACTACCAAATCAACATTGCCCAATGGAGCCCCACAGGAACGTCAATGAACTTGGTGCTCAGTTTTTTCCCTGACGATAAGTCTGAAAAAGCCATGTTTGCAGCGCTAGTTTCGTAGGAGAATTGGCAACGGGATGCGGAAGGTAGAGTAATGTTACGTACATTGCTGTGAACCAAGCCCGAAGGGCGTAGTCTGGCTTCGGGGTGGCAGTAGGGCCTGCCCCATTTCTCTGCACGTCCCCATTCCAACGTTCGTTTATACGTCTTGGGGAGACCTTGGGATTCTTCAAATTTAAAAAATCACCTGGTGTTGTCATATCCTTGTGTTTCGATGGCAAGGCGAGAGTGGTGAGGTCATAGCCAGTGACAACGGAACCTAAGGTATGCGCAAGCAAGACGATTGTATGGGAGAATTCAAACCCCGTAAGGTACTGGATATTGGAGAAAATGTCTTGCAAGGCCTTGCGCTGGGTTGTAGATGGTGATTGCGGTAAAGAGAGACAGAAAACCTTGTCCTGTGTGGCGAGAGCAAGAGTTTCGACACAAGGCCCCACTTGTGCCAACCCAATCGATACTCCCACTGCATAGGGGGGCTTAGAAGGAATTGCAGCACGAAAGTCCGTCTCCAATTCGGTTACTGTCCCAAGGGAATAGTGGTGAACGGCCGCGGATGGTGCCCCTCCCCGGATTTCGGATTGGCTAATTCGGTGTACCATAGTTGTGGAAAGAATAATGCTCTCAGTCGATGAAAGTGGGTGTGCGTGGTGCAGGGAGACTGGTGGACAGCTGAAGAAAGCAGCCTCATTGCTGGGAAGTACTGGACGACTGCGCCGGCATAGACGCGCAGATAATCTCCACGCCCTATCCTCATGTTGCTAATTTCCGTGCCCAGGCCCTTGTGCCCTTTGAAAACATCCCAGGCCTCGTCATCGTGTTGTCATTGGTGGGTCTCAAATCTCGAATCCTAACTGTGTACCCCCCCCGAAACTCGCGTCAAGGTGTGGGCTCTCGTGTCAGGGTGCATGAGGGGCAATTTTTTATCCGTGTCTGGCAGGGGTGTGCCGTCCGTGACTGTACAAAGATATGACAGTCTGTTTTGAAACTAGGGGAGCAGGTATGCCAGTGCATGGAAGTGAGTGATTGCCTTATCCCGAATCGAATGGCCTTGGCACGGCTTGAGGTATGCCTTGGTCACTTCAAGAAGATCAGCAATGTTTTCCGCCCGGTTCGGTGCTCAAGAGGGTCGAGGGTGATAGATCAGGAGTGGTCGGTGAATTAGGTGCCAGGCGCGCGGGAATGGCGGAGTTAGTCGGGGTGATTGTCGGTGTTTCTCAGGGACATTCGTGTACCGCTTTCCGACTTTGCCCCATATTTCACACCCATCTACTTTCCACCCGCAGGTGAGCCTCTAGTTATCTCATTTCCAGCAAGAGCACTGCTTTCGTGTCCTACTTGCATGACCTGGGTGATATTCTAAATGTACTGAACAAATTGCTGAGCGTGTCTTACGTCAGCTACTGTAAACTGATTCTATTCTGATTCTGACAAGTTTTAGCATCGTGCATACAGTATGGTACGGTTTGCTAAAGTTCGTACTGTGTAGACGCCACTCTGCTGTGATACCTCGGGTATTGGTCGCTGTCCTTACTTGTGAGCGCGCGGTATTACGGGAAGCTCGACGGCCTCGACCTCCGTTCCTAACATAGCTCTCCAGACTAGCCAAGCTCCGCAATTTAGGCACCCATTCCCTTCTGGCAACGAGTTAGGGCGACGTTCATGCGCGAAAGCGACTTTAGAAAACCCTGTTGCTGTGTTCTGACAGAATTCAGGATCACATAATCTGCCTCGTTTCCTGATGGAAGTTGTGGTCATGTTGGTCGGGATCTCAGGCTCGTGAAGGCTACGTGGGAAGAGTGAAACATACCTTGGAAGCTGTCCACGTTGTAGATGCAATCAGAGGGTAGATTTCCCGCCTTTAATGCCTTGATGATTGCATCTCTCTGCTGGTCATAAAACGTGATGATGCAGAAGTTGAGATGTCGTTGGTGATATGGCTCGGCGACCTGGACTGCCATATGGACGTCCTTTGTCTTCTGTTTAGACAAACATTACCTTTTCCTACGGTTCTCGCTAAGGAAGACTCGCCTTATAGCTCTTCCCTTGCTACTTTCTTCTTCTTCGCCCTTCTCTACGCCGATAAACACGATGTAGGAATGATTCTGGATATCATGGCTCGAATGTAGCTGGCCTTCATAGATAGTATCGGGGGTGAACATTTCTATAGGGACCGGAAGACGATCTGGGAAAGTAATATCAGGAAAAAACGGATCGACTTTGCCGTGATAACGCACACATTGGGTATTTAGGAGGTATGAGGTCTTGCTGAGATGCTTGACTTCGAAAACCGTCTGAAGATTGGCCTCCGAGGCTCCATATAGTGGAACTGATATACGACGTAAATAAAAGTCAACGGGAGGAATTGACTGCTCACGTTATTTCGGGTTTATGAAAAAACATAAAAGAAAGGGTCACTAATCACGCCGAGTCAGAACCGTAAATGCTAAGGTCACGATGAATTCAAAGACATCGATCTGAGAAGCCTCGTCGAGAACCAGAGTTTGCACTGGAATGAGTCTAAGGAGGCCACAAGCATCAAGTATCGGGTTCGAGAGCATGCACAAGGTGGATAGAACGAGAGTGACCCTATCAAATTCTTTCTCGACTTCAGAGGGTGATAACTTCTGAACGTATGACTAGGCTTTTCACCTCGTCATACAACCCCTCGTGCCTGCACAGGTATGGGTGTCAAGAATCGCCAAGGGTAGGTGTTTCAAGTTCTTCCTTACCATCCGAAGATGAAGTCCTTCGACACCAAGAGCTTGAATTTAACTTCCCTTTTGAACAGCGTTTCAACGATGTTCTTCACCCCGACATTCGACTGCGCGATCATCCAGCATGGCACTGCGATCTACCCATATTCCTGCGGCGGCTGCAATAGTGGTGGTCTTTCCTGTGTCCGGAGGTCCTATTAAGTTAGAAAGCCACGAGTGTTACGAATGCGGAGTATAGTCGAAGATGCCATAGAGAATACCATGGACGATTACTAGAGAATCACATGCTGAGACGGAAAGCATTGCAGTGGCGACCGTCCTCTGTGAGTCATTCAACTTTTCCAAGTGTATTGCTTTCGCAAATGAGGATTCCGTCCCCGCATTTTGACAACTAATTTGACCCTTCAAGTTCTTTGGAAACCAGATAGCATTCACGAAGAATGGGACAGGGCCACGGCGTGATCTGGTGAGTAAAGACTCGAGGAATCAATACCGGGCATTCTCTGCGCACGTTCGGTCCTCACGACCTAGCACTTGAATGCGATTGACACTGTCTGTAGCCTCCTGTGCCGTAACAACCACGGTACGATGCCCATGAGAACGCTTGGGCCTTCCTGTGATGATACCCCCTTTCTCCAGGTGGAACTTTACCCATGTCTATTAATCAATGTCAGAGTACACGCAATCCTGCCGGATACGATCTCGAGGTGACATACGCGTTCGTGTTTGTTTACCTTGACACGAGTTTTGAATCGTTCGTTTTCAATGACTGATGCACCATCCCGACATTTATGAACCTTGGTGGAGTAATTCTCTCGAATGAGGGGTTTCATCAATTCGAGACGCATAGACCTACGGAGACGTTGACAAGATGTCGAAGCATCTGGGTGGTGGTGAATCGCGTTGTAATATACGCCAAAATCAGGCCTCACCAGTCTTCAGAGAAACTTGTGTTGAGCTGCCGAGCTTCCTGTAGTTCTTGTGGAACCAGGCTTGCGGCACTGGAAGCAGGAAATAAGGAATTATAATGCAAGTATACGCTCGCTTATACTGCGCTTAACCAAGCTCGAACTGGACACCTTGGGTCGAGGGTGTCCGTAGACTTTGCGCCACCGCAGTGCCTTCCCTTTTCCCACAGCCCATTAATCCGCTCCTTTGACGCAGAAGGAACCTTGGATGCGATGAGAGTGCCTGGCGTCTTCATGCGGAGCTCAGGTTTCTCGGGGTCAAAGGCGATGGCTGATAGATCACGACCAGATATACTGCATTCGAGGGTATGTGCAAGTAGGACGATAACGTAAGGCATTTCAAAACCTGTGAGATTTGGGATTTTTGAGAAGAGTCCCCACAAGATTCGCTTTGGCGCTTTGGATCGTAAGGCTACTGCTAACCAATTCCAGAGAGGCACCCATTACACAGGAAGTAGGCTCGGATAAGGCTGCTTTGAGAATGTCTGTTTTCATCTCGCCCACTATTTCTAAAGAATACCCACGCACCGGAGCGTGGCTTGGCTGCCCCGGAATCACATTCTGGTGGATAGTCGTGGGCATGGAAGGCCGTCGTAGTTGGGGAAGGAGCGCGGAGTACTGAGCATAAACAGAGGATAAATATTACGTCCCACAACTCATCCAATAAAGGGAAAACTTCTACAGTTGCCGTCGACGGAAGAGGAAGTAATCGGACAGAACTACAACATGGAAAAGCAAGGCGACCGGGGATACTGCGAGTTAGACGAAGAAGTGACGGCCAAGGAAATACGACCTATCCCGCTTTCGGAAGCATAGGAGGGGTAGGGAGTTGACGCCCCATTCCACGGTGCGCTAATCTGGGATTTGAGGGTTGGCCCCGGAACAACAAGGAACCGCAGCACACGAGAAGAGAGCTGGTATCCGTCGCGAATGAGAATGAGCAGCGTCCTCGTCTTTGATATTGATAGGTCCGGCGCTGCTGGATGTAGCAAGTCAATTCAGTGAGCATACAGTACCGCAGAAGCCAACACACTGTAGTGTCTTTGTGAACTGGAATCTTGATGTGCTGCATGTATCATATGCCGTTGTGCGTAGCAAGGACTCTAACTTGCCCGATACCGAATACCGCTGCTTAACGATATCAGAGAGCCCACCCACTGGCAGGACTGTCAAACTGTAAATACGACGGAGGTTATTTCGGCGCGGTTTCCCGGGCCGGTAAACGCGGCAAAGCTCGAAACGTCATCAGGACAACTGAGCTCGAATCTGACCCCGACGAGGCCGCCCTTTGCCTTTGTCAGGCTCAACCCTACAGGCTCGCCACGTTATCGTATTCTTCCGGACTTGGATTGCTGTGTACATGTCTCCGTCCGTTGAAGACAATTCATCACCCAATCCAACTGATACCGCAGAGCATGGCCCGCAGGATCAGGCTCAACCCAATCACCATGCCCCTCCTGATCCGTCTCCTCCAACGTCGGAAGTCCGCGGCAAGCGTAATCCCCCAAGACGAGGAAG
>QFEY01000031.1:0-35563 GCA_003316435.1 Russula virescens
GAATAGAAGAATGAACAACTCGTACGACCAAGAAAATACACAGACCCAGAGACGGAACGGAGGATGGAGGACGGCTATTATGTTTAACGGATGTTGCATATCTAGATCCATTGAATTGGTTTCTTGACAGCCATAACAGTACCTTAAAATTAGCCTAACATGTTGATCGTTGCTAAACCTATATATGGTAAGTCTGGCCGCTCATCATGGATGTCTTATATAATTGTTGTATTAACATCTCTTGGCATGTTTAACGCATTAGGTGGATGCTCTGATACACGGAATTATACCCTGATTGCAACAAGGTAGCCATAATATTTATATGCTAGTAATGCAATAGATATAAGTCAACTAAGTTATTATCTACATATGAGTAAGTGAGTTAGATAGATTAACCACTCTATTATATGGTCACATTCCATTCTAAATTGTGATAGAGATGGAGATCATCATTTTAAAAGAAAAAAGAAAATATAGCATTATATAGATCACATTCTGCTATATTGTGGTCTGAACCAAGGGGGCCGCAGCCCGCGATTCCGTGACCGGGGGGTAGGTAGGTAGTCCGCTGTAAGATTACAATATCAAAAAAGTCAACCCCCCAAAAATTGTACATTTGAGTTCCGATCTCGGTTGCGATGGCCAACAAATGCTGACCATTGCATTGGCAATCAATATAGCTCCGCAAATATCACTTATTTCTAATATAAGTTTCACTTGTGCACGGTTAGATAAGATAACACGGATATAATACCATAAGGACATAGTAGCAAGGCCGCCCACTTTCGCTAGTGCACAATCGGCCCTAGTTTAGACTGTTTAGCTTGCTACGTTCTCGCATACATGCAGGCACTCTTTTACTGTCAATCACCCCGAGGATCGGACATTTTCATTCAGTAGAATGTTGTATATAGTGTTGAGTAGGTCCCCAACATTTTCCCTCAGCTCTTGTGCCCTTTGCACGTTGTGACTGAGGTTAGACCCATAACATGTATTCCTTAACGTTCCTGTACTGATGTTGTAGTACTTCCACTGTGTCTGCTACAGATTACCTTGCACTCGCTCACTCAAATCTGTTTGATTGCTGCTTGCCCGTTAACTATCCCATAACTGTGAGCACACCCAACGCGATGGAAACTGTGATAGAACCTGGACCAGAACAAGAGAATGTTAGCGCTGTAAGTCGTTAAGCATTTCTAGATGAGTACCTTGAGATATGTACCTTGCTGTTAGAGTTCCCAAGCAAGATCTCGCACAGATCTTGCCATTGTTGACGGCAAGGTAACATGCAATGTCTGTTTTCAAAAGGTCAAGGTGGGAAAGGGTGGCCTTGCAAACTTCGAGACACAGCATAGACCCAGGATCAGTAAAGCATGTCAACTTGCTCTCCAGAAAAAAAACAAAGCAGACATGCACCAGAGATTGCAGCCTCGCCTTCAAGCATTCTTCACAAAGCAGGCTACTCCTCTTGTCCCACCCACAGTTCCTGCTGCACGTCGTGTCATTGCATATGCCATCGAACCAGCGTCGACTGGTCCTCACACCACGGCAAATGAATGTAGCACAGCCCCAAGTGCCACTCCAAGTCACGATGAGCAGGATGTCATAATTATACCTGACTCAGATGATGAAGAATCCCCATCCAAGCGGCCCAAACAAACAGTCAGCATCGCAAAGCATCAATATACAGACCCGCCTGCTACTCCATGCCCCGGATACAAACTCACCTTCCCTCCAGGCCAGCAGGCTCACACGTCGTACCCCTATGGCCTTCATGCAACCCTGTCCTTGCCCTGGGACTATGGCACGCGCCACAAGGATCTCTTTCTCTGGTCCCATTCGTGCACACAAAAGGCAAAAGGAAACATGCCATGTAACAGCTGTCAGGGATTGAGCCAGAATGACCACCTTCAAAAGATAGTTGCGAGGTATACCACTGGCGCTCACGAGAACATATCGCTACTGTACCATGGAGTTGGTGGCCTTATTGATATCGTGCATCGTAAGACATCCAGTATTGACAACCTTCGTCTGTGTCGACTCAACGATGTGAGGAAGCTGGCGCGACATGACGGTGTTATCGACATACACAAGCAAATGCTTGTGGCTTTGTCGACACAACACATCCCTCGCATTGACCGCGTACTCCGTGTGGGGTTCAGAAATGGAGCTGGCATCCACACACTGCTCGAGTTGGTCAAAAAGGCAGCAGAAGGAGTGTACCACCCAAAAAGTTTTGATGAGGAGGACGACCTCAGGGCATTACTCTTCCTACGCTTGGGAGGTGCACGCGTAGCCGATATTGCTCACTGCATTTTTGGGACCCCCTCAGTCGCCACCATCCGTAGGCACACAACTGTGCCGAAAATCCTCCCATCACCATCCTTCCCAACACGTGATGAAATCCAGCACAATGTTGCGGCAACGTTTGAGAGTATGGCTGATATCTTTGGCACATCTGGACAAGGATCTGGAACGAAGCCATTTCACGCCATTCTCATGTTCGACGAGTTGGCAGTAGAGAGGCGCCCACGATGGGATGATATGTCAAATAAGGTCCTTGGGATTTGCCGGGAACATGGATGCGAGACAAGCCTCGAGTTTACAACTGAACAGGATCTAGAACTGATCTGGGAGGAATTAGCAAGTGGGAAAATTCACTTGGCGCATGAGGCACGTGTTTACATTTGTTGCGCTATTGTGTCCATCGCCTTTGCCTTCACCCCAACCACTAATACACAATTTCCTTTTGTTTCATAGGCCACCATTGGTGCAATTGCTGTCTTAAGTCCGTTGTTGAGGCTCTACAGTGCACGCCCAATTGTCCTTTCAGGAAGTTGCAAGCGCGAGGCAGCTGGTCAGCACGCGAAGCTGCTTGAGTTGGTCCTCGACTCTGCAAATGCTAAGAGGGACTTGACAAATCTTCGAATTATCTCCATGGCTTCAGATGGCGAATCTCGGCGAGGAAAGGCTTTGGCGAAGCTCACATACGTTAAACCACTGTCTCCAACATCGCCGATCTATGATTATCTTGTTCACTTGGAACTCATGGATCTTTTTGTCGGGCCAGACGACCTCACAGCTGACAAGGACTACAAACATGTGTTCAAACGGCTTCGGAATACTTTGCTCCGGGAGAAAGGAAGCTGGGTGCGAGGTGTCCATGTCACCAGTGGCCTAATTCGCAAGCACCTCCTTGACTCAGGTCGGACCAAGTCGCATGTCAACCATGTCCTCAACCCTACAGACAAGCAGGACGTGGTACTTGCATACAACCTTCTTCATGATCTGTGGAACCTTCCTTCTTGTGAACAAGGCTCCCACACTGACCTCTATATTGCTGGGCGCGAAGCACTGCGCCTCTATGGTGCCCTCAGTTATCATCTCATCTTTCCCTACATTTGTACTGAACTGTCGCTTTCTGAACAACTCGAACATCTGAGCACAGCCATTCACCTTATATTGGCACTGTATGTTCACGACGATGTGAAGTCTCTGTTCATTCCCACCACACTTTTCACCGACATTGGAATCATGATAAAGAACATATATTTTTGTGTTGCCAAAGCGAAGGTTGACCACCCAAATATGCCCTTCTTCCTTGTCTTGCTTGGTACTGATCGGCTTGAAACTCTATTCGGTATTCTTCGCACAATGATAGGCAGTGACGCAAATCTTGACATGCTTCAGCTGGCGCTTCGTGTCACTGCAACAACAGAAGTATCTAATATTCTTGCAAAGCATCCGGAGTGGGACAAGAGCCCACGCCGTCTCCGCCTTCCCTCTGTCTCCAAAAACATGGAGATCATTACAAAGGCCACTGATCACACGAGACCGGCTGCATATTTGCGTCCCGACATGCTTTACCCCTCAGGGGTAACGCTAGCGACACCATGGAAGCAAGGCCGACGGAATTTGGAAAGCAAGTACCCATGGATTGGATCTGTCCTTCACAACATCTCCAGAAGCCCAAACGCATCCATCCTTGCGCCTTATGGATCAAGTCTTGTCAGTAATGCCCCTTCAGATGGGGGTGATGGAGGTGACATGGACGACATGGATGAACTTCCATTGTCATCCAACACGATGCCATTATCACATTTACCTGACCTACAGGATCCCACAGCAGGCATGCGTAATCTGGAAGATGTGGTGAGTGAGGTTCTCTGGCGTAGCGACTCAAATAAATCCCAAGGGTCATTCTCGAACACTGTGCAACTAGGGGGAGTTCCGGTGAACAAAAGTCGTGCACTTGCACACCATTTCCGTTATGCAACGACAGCAAGTTCGACTGATAGGCTTCGCCGCGTTGCCCAAGAGAGCTGATTCAAATTTGGAGGTAGCCTCAGCACTTCGGTCCTGGGGGATGCACAGACAGATGGGCCCATGCTCTCACTTCTCCAGCCCATCGCGACTCTGGTCTTCTGCGAGGAAAAGTTATTCATCTGTATTGCTGAAGTGAATGGCCTTTTTCTCGATTCTCGACCCATTGACGACATCCCAGTCTCAACTCTTTCTGACAAAATTGCTCATGTCTCCTACCAAGGGCTGCGCTTGGTCCCAGCAAGTTATTCTGATGATCCAGAAGGCGCACATGACTGGAGATCTTCCAGTCTGTTTCCCTTAGCAGCAAAAGTACTGGGCACATTGGTACAACCCATAAACCCTACGGTCGCCTCTCACATCCCACACGAGTCCTTCTTCCTATTTGAGTCATCATGCCTGATGGCCATTGCAGGTAGCTTGCAGGGTCGCATTGTTCGGAATCGTAAGGACATTCCCCACATAAAGCTCACCGATGAGTTTCCCTATCGAGAGGCGCACGGTATGTATGCATGTTACTTTGACTCGTATCATTGATAGCTGAATATCTACAAGGGAAAGCCTGCTTCGTGCTTGAGGGCATCAATCCCAATGCAGAGATCCTCAGCGACATTGGACTGACATGTCCAAGATGTCAACCCACAATCTCATTCAATATGTCACTTCGTCAACGCGTCGTTGAGCATATTGGTTCACACATCCTTCATGACTCTGCCATCGACCGGAGCTTGGAACTTTGTGGACTTTGCCTTCGGCCAGCACCTCAGTGCAACATAGTTCTCAAGAAAACCAAAGGTCGGACTGGTAATCTCGCCATCAATATGAAGGCGAGCTCATGTCCAAATCTCATTAAATTCTCCCTCACGGTTGCTGCGGAGTGCTCAGAGGCCTCCCCTTGTACTAACCATCCATTTATCTGCCCTTATTGTGACTCAGGCCCGGCGGTTTGGTCATATACATTCCGTCAACATCTACTTAACCACCATCCGAACAAATCACTGGAGAAACACAAGTCAATCTGGATATTGACAAAGCTTGAAAGGGACGGCATGAAGCGCATCTGGGAGCACAGACACAAGCAGCCAAAACCTCACGCAAAGGCACAGCGCCCGCCCCTCATGATTTCGGAGACGCATCGTGCTCATCTTGTGCTACAGTACGTGTGGTTTTTTCTATTACCAAATTCCGCTCATAAATGATGCTGCGTTGTAGCGAGAGAGAAACTTCCTCGGAGACCTCCGATGAAGAAAGTGTCAAAGACTTCAATGGCGAGGAGGAAGTACCAGATAAGGAAGTCACTGCATGTATAATGGAGGATGACATAGAAGTTTATCACAGTGACAATGGGCAACACGATAGTAAGCGAGCAAAATTAGGCTTGCGGTCTCTGAGCTCACACCTCTCATAGAACGCTTGGTACAAGACGTCGTGCATACTACATCAAAAGACAGGCCCAATGATTGTGCACAGCAATGTCCCTCATCTCTCCATGACCCAGATATGTCGGCAATGCAGTTCTCCGTTGGGCGTCAAACATCAACAGAGCAGTTGACGGATGCTATGGCCATTACAGAGACTGAGCCACCTGGCACAGCTCCTGAGTTCCTTGAGTCAGAACCAACGCACACTGGGCGTAGGCGGAGGTGTAGGGACATGAGTGGGTTGTCTGTGTGCCTGTGTGGCAATAGTGCAGAACCGGGCGATGTGGCATCAATTCAGTGCCAGAAGATAGGGTGTGAGACCATCTGGGTGAGTAGGCTGCTCCTATTTTTAAGTTTATAAGCTAATTATACACATAGTACCACCTTCAATGTGTTGGATACGAGAACACAGGGCCAAGAAACTGGATCTGTGAGGTGTGCGTATTGACAAAGAGGTCCCGGCGACATTACCCGCTCTGAGCAACTACGAACTTCTTATAAGGCCTTCTGACACACAAGTTTTGGAATTATGAGCCCACAGAGCATCTGTAGACGAGGGAGGACAAGTGCCTCTATTCAAGGCGATGGATAGGAGAGGGAGGACAACTCCTGGCTCCTGACAAGCCATTTTCCGTACTATATTACAAGCACACTAATAAACGAAACTCTGGGACCTACTATCAAAACCTGAAGCTGCAATGACATCAAAAGTGACACTGTAAGACTAACAAAACTGTGCCCGAGGTCAGGACGCATAAATTGGCCGTATATGGCCACATACTTAATTGCACCTACGTTGGAAATATCCAGGCAATGAGCGCTCAAACGGTCATTATCGGTGCCAATCTAATCTAATCAAACCCGATATAGTAATACCCCTGATTACGTAGGTAGGTAGTCCATGTCCAAAAGCCAGTTCCAAGAAAACCGACCCGCGGTCTTTTATTTTTTTCCCGCGGCCCCCTTGGTCTGAACTGCCCCAGCTTATTCATATCAAGCATACTTACAGTAGATACAGCAGATAATTCTGTGGTACTAGTTTGCTTCAACATATCTAGCAGCAGAATTGCTACGAAATTGTAATCACCTGTTTTGCTGGATAATACAAGAAATATATATATCTGTTATCTATCAAATATGGCCAGAGTGTTTAGATGATTGATATTTCTTTCTATAAGTATATTATTGAATATACTATATGATATCTTAATATATCATCAGGTGTAATCCACTTTTAGCAGCACATTACCTGATATCTAACTGTATGACACTTCTTTGCTTGGAGTTAGACCATAGATAGAGGACAATTCTATCCACAGTTTGGCCAATTTTAGAAACTATGCATCGATATAGTTAATGCTGATATATCATACCGCGGATAAAATACAATCCTATCCGCGGTTTGATTTTTTTTTTAAATAATATTACTCATAAGATATTTACATATACTAGGTTAATAATTCTCAACCTTATACACTATTATTCATTAGAGCTTTAGATATACATATATATCATATTTACTTTTCCTTACTTATATATATTTTTGTTGTTGTTCTTATTGCTGCTTATAACACCATTACTTTCTATAGATTCAGGATTTGGTTTTTATTCTTGTCTTTGCCTCAACTATCTTTAAGTACACTGTATATCAATCAATCATCTATATAAAGTTTATTACTGTGTTTAGACACATATCCTCCATATGATTTATCTTGCTTATATATAGTTTCTTTAATGTGTGTTTATAAGGTGCCTTGACAGAACATAGCTATTTGATTCATAGAATGAATTATAGTAATGTTATTTTTGATCAAAATTCTTTGAATGTAGCATATGTGGTATTAGTTAATTTAGATATATTTAGGCCTATCTACACACCCTTTTAATTAGCATCATACCTCTATTTTATATTATATTATAATGTCTTCTGTCCTAAGTCTGTCTCTCATATATTATGAAGAGTATAGCAAACAATAGACCGCGGATAGAAATCAATCCTATCCGCGGTCCATAATACAGCATCATATTATCTTGTTTTCAGACCGCGGATACGATTGTTCCCTATCCGCGGTCTAAAATTGATCGATTTGTTGATTTTGGGCATCATTTAGAGCATATTTTGACCCAAAACCTACCCCAAACCCCAAACCGAATTAAATTAGCCCCCTATAGAATAACAAAGAAACAAATATCAGTACAGTAATAGAGAACAGGAGGGAATATGCAGCAAGAGTTATAGATATCACATAATGTGACATGTAATCAATTATATGATTGATTATCTGGTGCAGAACCTGACCAGTCATGTGACTGGTTATCTGATAAGGCATGTGATCTGTCATGTGACAGATTATGTGAGGGTTCTGAATAAAATGCAAAAGGCAGTGAGTCTCAGATATTTTGTTAGGATAAATAGGCAAGAATGCAGGAAGGGTCCACTAGAGAACCAGGGTCAGGGCTTGTAACACTGCTATAGTAAATATATGCTCTTTATGTTCCTCCTCTTCACTCCTTATCTCAAAGTTGGCCAAGTTATGTTTTATTTAGTTTAGGTTAGTTTAGTTTAGTCTACTCAAGTTAATTTTAGTCAAGTTAAGTTCAGTTCAGTTGAGTCCAGTTTAATCTATAGTTAATTGCATCTGAGCTATAGGTGCAATTACAAGCTTGTTAAACTTAGAAAGTAATAAGATGTGATTATGTAAGCAGAGTTATGTTTGAGATGTGAAGAACTGCTTGGTCTATATGATGGTGACTAGGCTTGGTGATCATTCTTGCATCTCTAATAAATGTACAAGCACAGTTGTATAAATCTCAGATTAAAGGATTGTATTAGTAAAAGGTGGTAGAAGTGTATATAATTTGTTATTGATTGTATAAGAGGTTAAGTAGTGATGGTAAAATTGTGTAACACTTTGTACACAAGCATAGCTCTAGTGTACCAAGTGATAGTAGATAGATAATATAAATTGTTAGACTTGAAAACCTTTCTAGAGCATCACACAATAAGGTAGAAGTCATCAGGAACCAGCACCGTTTATATAAGCAACCCAATGCCCTTCATCACTCTTGCTACTCCTCTTCCACACAACATTCAATGGTATTTCTGAGTAATAGGAATGATAGATATGATCCTTCCCTCCAGTTTGTATTAATTTTTTTTGAAATTTTATTACCCATTTTGGAGTAGTAGTCAAAACATTGCTTTTTTGTGTAAACTCTATTTTAGCTATTTGCGAGTACAATGGCACATTTTTATGTTGTTGACCACAGAGATTTGTCCATGTCACGTGACTGTCACTGTCACACTTGTAACACATTACCATGACATGTGACACAGTGACATCCGCTTACTATGCAAGCACATCTTCAGAAGACAAATATTCCTTGACATATCTGATGTATTTATAACATCTACACTTTATACAATAAAGTAGATGAGGTTCTGTGGTATTATAGATTGTGGCCCCTCATCACAGAACCTCATTTGGAGACATTTAAAAAAAAAATTGTGTCAACTTTGCAATTTTGTCCAGTCACATGATCTTAACCCTAGGGTTAGCTGATTACATAAACAGTGCTGGTTCCTGATGACTTCTACCTTAGAACCAGCCAAATCTAGGGGTTTATTGTGAAAGCTACATAGGAGGGTAAGTCTGCCCTCTATCATGGAGGGCCTACAGTTTATATATAAGATATCTTTACTCTAATTCTATGTAAGTACATCTCCAAACAGTCCTCAATCTTCCTACGGTGTAAGACAGGACTTTGCATCACGTGTGTGGGAGGTTTAGTATTGAGTCCCCGGCCGAGCGGCCGAAATCTAGGCAAGAATATAGTGAAAAAACGCCGATTCTGAGGTTTTTGTATTTTGGGCGCTTGTTTCAAATTTAGTCTTACTTTTTTGGTTAAGCACCCTTAAAATTACACAAAATGAGATACAAAATGAGATTTTAATTGATCAGGAACCAAGGAAATAATGAGCGTTTCGCTTACTTACCCGGTGGAATAGATTGCAGGTTGAGAACGCTAAGGTAGAGGAGCATTGGAATGCCTCCTATGCACAATAGATACCCATTCCAATGCCTTAGTGTGTTGCATGCATGCATTGCATAGTCCTTCTTAATATTCCTGTCACAGTTTCACGCCTGATGCACTCAGTCATATGAGTATATGAGCGTTTGCCGCACATCATCCACATTCATACCTTGCCCAATTTACCTTGCTGTGGATCATCTCTCACTAAATTAAGACAAAGACTGAATTCACAGCAGGCTGCATTCACAAATAAACAATACAAGTCCTACAGGAGAGTTGGTCTCCCGAGCGACATAATTGAGTCACTGTATCCGTGACTGCAGTTCAGCCATATACAGGATCGGCCCGATCCGCTGGCCTGTGTTGCCATGCGTTTGGTACATTGTTCACACTCGGTTCTAGCTTGCACACAAGCAATAATTACAACCCTGGGTACCTAAGGTACTTTCATACATTCATAAATACACTCTAGATATGTTTTTACAATGTTTTCTACCATGGGAAAATATTTAATTTCAAATTGTTTCAAATCTTCGAGGAAAAGGCGGGCGCTTAACAATTTTCGAAAAACTAATGAATAGATTCTATTCTACTTTTAAATGCGACCAATTTCCACTTTGTTTTATGAAATTTGGCCGTGTTTTGAGGGAGAAGACAAAACAAATTTCTGCTTGTTGAGAGGTCAGAAAATGCCGTCTTACACTATAGTGATCTTCTGATCACTCACTGTATGTATCCTGTGTAGATAAACCAGAAGGTTATATTGAGTCAGAAAATAAGTACATATCACACAGGAAGAATCTCAGGTGTACTAATGAGTACAGCAACTGAGGTACACTAAGTTGACTATCTACTGTATATATGTGGCAATAGCTACCAAATAGTACCAAATAGTAAATAATAATTACCAATAAGTATCACAAGGGGCTCTTGGTCCATGGTTCCATAACTGAGGGTTAGGTAGGTAGTCCATCATTAGGTCACAATATAAAAAAAATTAACCCCCCTTGCAACCCCCCAAAATTGGGAATTTGAGCTCTGTTCTTGGTTATGATGGCCAGTGATTACATTGGCAATAAACATAGCTTGAAGCTTTAAAGCAATGGAGTAAGGTATCATGCTACTAGAAATGCTTGTGCCCAAAGTTGAATTAGCCATATATAGCTATATAGTTAGGTAATCACACTTACATGTCCAGTGCAAAAATACATTATCATGGCCAATTTAATCTAATCATACCTGATATAGTAATGTGCCTGATTACATAGGTAGATAGTCCATGTTTAAGAGCCAGTTCCAAAAGAACTGACCTGTGGTCTTTTTTTTTCATTCTGAGACCCCCTTGAAGTATCAGTAAGTGTCAGTAAGTGCCCTAGCTGGCACAACACAAGTAAAACTAATATACTGGCACACAACTCAATGTGTGCCCAATTTCTACACTCCCCCTCATTTTGCAGACAGTCCAGGGGATGGCAAGAAATGTTTTGAGGTGAAAAGGACACCGTGCACACATTTTATTCAAGGTTTTTGAGGGTTATGGCCAGCGTGCTCAACTTGGGTGCGCGTGATGCCACGTGTGACTGCATGTGATGGCCTCGCATGTACTCCTCCTTTGTGTGCTCATTTGGCCTTCCTTCCCAGCTCGATAGGCCATTGCTCGGCCTCAAAATGATGACGGCGACGACGGCAGCCAGTAACCAGAGACAATGGGGGGCCCAGGGAAAGGTGAGTGGCCAGTTTTGCTGGAGGTGCCGCTGGACTGATTGAATTTTTGAATATCCAGGTTTGTCTTCTAGGGCAATTGAAGATGCCCGGCACATTCAGTTTTCTGGCCTCAATAGGCCTCGTTCGTTCATGTGCCGCCTCCCACGGTGGCTTCTTCTTGGGCTTGCAAGTGCCCATTCCATCTAAGGTGGTCGACGCACCCTCCAGCAGTGTGTCTCGCAGTGGCAGGGTGTTACAAGCTCTAGCTCTGGTCCCCAGTGGACCCTTCCTCGATCCCTGCCTGTATCTCCCAGCAAATCCCCTGGGACTCACTGCCTTTCGCGTCTTGTTCAGAACCTCCAGAACCCTCATATGATCTGTCACATGACAGATCACGTGTCTTGTCAAGTGACCAGTCACATGACTGGTCAGGTGCTGCATCAGGTGATCACTCACATGACTGATCACATGTCACATCATGTGACTTCCAGAACCTTCCGCTATGTTCTCCTTCTTGTCATTCTATTACTGTACTGATTACTGTTCCTTTGTCATTGCACCTGTTCTCATGACTCGCTTACTATACTGTTACTCAGCTCAACCTCATCTGTTTGTCAGAATACTTACTGATTATCTTAGGATTCATCAGCTCGCTTACTGTGCTGTTGTCACTCGCTGATTCATTGCTTACTAGTCTCCTTGTTTGATTACTGATTGCTTACTCGACCACTTGATTGATTACTTAGTATTACTGATCACACTTAGTCAGCTTAGTTAACCACTTAGCAAGACTGATTTGTCAGCCAGTAGTATACTTGTATTTATACTTGCACTAGTACTGAACTTAGGCCCTAAGCCTGAGTTAACTCAGGTATTGTCTCATTGCTTCTACTCTCCTGTGTGCATATTCAAGGCCCTCCTCTACTTCAAAACATTCACTCTTGACTTGTGTCCATTCACAAGTCGTCTGGAGCTTACTGATTGAGCTATATCAATCAACTTGCCTGTGCACCACCTGTCCCGCACCATCTCGGTCTGGTCTCCTGCCTAATTAGGCATGACGCGACTTAACTCAACTTAGGACCACATTCAGTCCTATTACAAGACTACACGGCTGATAGGTTGAGCTCAGCTCCCACGCCCGAACCAGAATACCAGAACAACACTTGATCGCTATCGCGATAATGATCCTGAGACGGATCGTAGCACAGGGCGTGCTTGCTCGCGCCATTTCTTGATGGCCGGTCGAGTCCACATGCACCCTCTGTGGTGTCCTCTCATGTCATCAACACGCGTTGGTGTTTGCACTCGGTTGGGGACCTCTGTGGCAGTGCCTTGGGCCTGCGTTTTCCTGCGGTCGAGTCAAGTTGCCACGCCTCATCGTGTGCACACTCACCCTCTCGTGTTGGCAGGGTGTGCTTGGCTGCTCATTCCCTCAGTGATGGCAGCAGCTCGAGTGTTCGCTCACCATCTGTCGAGCCGTCTTGTGGCACCATGTTGCACACATGCCCACTGGCCATCAGGTTCCCTTGCATTGCTGTGTCGAGCCCACGCATATGCATGCTCGCATCACCTTGTGGTGGCCATGCCTCGAGCATGCGCTCGCCCTTGGTCAAGTCACCTTTCAGTGTGGTGTCGAGGCCACGCCGCGCCGTGCCTTCTGTCAAGGAATCCAACGCCTCAGGCTTGGCAGCTGCAGTTCTCTCAGCTGTGCCAATGAGTTCAACACTGACGGTACCCTCGGTGAGGGCAGGTACGACCTTTGCAGTTGTCGGCACTCCCCCTGACTCCTGTGCCTCAATGGCCAAGCAGGCAAGTCCAAGGCATTCTAGGCCTTCAGGGTGTCCAGGTGCATCACTCGGGACTGACAACACACCTCCTGGTTCCTCTAGGTCTTCTGTGGCACAATCAGGTGGCTTCAAGGCTTCAAGGCGGAGGTTTTCGGTGGTGCGTCGTTCAAGTTTGGTGTCTTCGCCAGGCAGGGTCTCATGCCCGGTGAGATCAGCTGTCAGCAGAACAAGATGCAAGAATGAAAAGAATTGAGGGATGCAGGAGGTGGCATGCTGTTCGCTCCCTTCAAATGGTAAGCCAGATTTTCTCTCCCCCTCGAGCAGTACTGACACCTTTGTACAGACATCTGAGTCAGTGGTAATAGTGCCCAATTCGGGCTAAGGTTCCGGACGCGTGTGCTCTCCCTTGTCAACAACAGGCCTCCGCACCTGACATGTGCAGACAGCGGCCTTTGGAATAACGATAACTTGCTCCAGGACGACGGAGCCTCGCAATTTTGAGTTGTGAAGATCGGGCGGGCACCCATGCGCTATTCTGAGGGGTGTCGAGCCCTCTGGTGCACGCGCCTGCAACTGGCCTATGTGCCACGTCACACACTGCGAGTGCTTGCCCCGGAGCAAGTCCGTCGGCCCTTTCACATCAGCAGGGTGGATCTGCTCGGGTTTGAGCTTGTCTGGGGGTTCTGTGGCCTTGTCTGGCGACGGCGGTTCATGCGGTGGCCGCACCGAGTATGCGCAGCCTGCTGGACCTGAAATGGCCGGTGTCTCTGTGTTGACGACCGGTGAGCGCTGTGTCCAAGCAGCCTCGGGAATAGGTGGCGGTGGTGACAATGGCGAAAAGGTAAGTGACTTGGTTTTCTTGAGCATGGCAAGGTTGCTGACCCTGGATTCTTGCAGCTCGACACGGGGACCTTTCTCCCCCTCAAATTCTGTGGTTTTTCCAGCGGTTCCGTCCTCCTCCACCTCATACAGCAACCAGTTGTCCTCTGTGCCCATCAAGAATTCTGTTTTGTTATTCAAGACCTCTGGCCTCACGCCCACATGATGCGCGAGGGTGTCTTCATTCGAGGTGCCCAGATCGCCCCATGACCAGTCCGGCTCCGCGTCAACCATTTGCATGTGAGCGACTTCTTCAAGGGCATCTGGCTTGCACACCATCAGGTCCGATTCTGCAACAATAAGGAGTGTGTGAATGACTTCCTCTTGGGGGTCCTCCTCAGCGAAGATCGGGTCCGGTTCTGCGGTGACTGTTTGCGTGTAAACCAAGGGGCTTTGATGTCCAATGTGGCCTCGAGGCAGGTCCCACTCTGCATCGCCATCGTGCACGCAAGTAGCCTCTTTCTCGGCCAACCAGATGCTCCCCCCTTCGAGGACAACATCAGACTCAGCAAGGCTGGTGACCAGGGGTGGGGACTCAGGCTGTGCTGTTGCGCCCGACATTGCTTCTGCAGCAGGGGCTGTCGCCGATCCCTCCAGGGCACGACACGCATGGGCTCGATGGCCCTCCTCTCCACACTGCTAGCATTTGCCCTTGTGTCGCCTCCTTCCGCTTTCAGTTTTGGTGGCCTTGGCTTCATCTCGCCGGCCTTCCATGGTGAGTTGTTCCTTTTTCTCTTGCTTCTCCTGCTCTTGCTTTGGCTGACTGTCTTCCTTAGCATAGTCTCTGGCAAGACATTCCCAGTGCGCCCTCGCATTCGGGCATGCACTCAGTCAGAGAAACATCGAATCCAGGATTCTCTGGGACAGCAAATAGCAAGCTATGACATCTTCGTGGTCCCAGGCTTCCATAGCCTCCTCCTCTTCCCTCATCAGCGTGTCAACATGGCTTGGAATGGGGCGCGCGCTCGTGCCATCGAAGTGGCCCCAACATTGGGCAACCTGTGTGGCTTCTCGGAAGCACGCAGCGAACTCAGGCCAGTTGGTGCCATTGAGAAGGAGGTGTGGGACATGGATTGGGATATTTTCAATGATAGTAGTGGACATTGTATTCATGTTTCTGTTGCAGCAATAAAAACAGATGGTTCAGAGCAATTCAGGGCCCATAACCTGTAGATAAACCAGAAGGTTGTATTGAGTCAGAAAATGAGTACACGTCGCACAGGAAGGATCTCAGGTGTACTAATGAGTACAGTAACTGAGGTACACCAAGTCAACTACCTACTGTATGTACATGGCAATAGCTACCAAATAGTAAATAATAATTACCAATAAGTATCAGTAAGTGTCAGTAAGTGCCCTAGCTGGCACAACACAAGTAAAACTAATATACTGGCACACAACTCGATGTGCGCCCAATTTCTACACCCTGTGTTTTAGGGCTCTTTGGGGACCTTATTGGGCCCTTCTGTATTTGGGGCAGCCCATCCCAGCAGGGTGTGCTGCCAGCCTTCGGTGTGCAATGCTTAAACTGCATTGCAGAGCCAATGTGTGAGTTTAGGCACTATATGGCTGAGCCAGGCAGGCCGGGCCATTTGTGCCTTTGATGCGAGATACACATGCGGTGATAATCCTTACAGTGTTATCACTACTCTGTGTTTCCCTTCCACTCTGATATTATAGAAATATATTTGAGGCACACTTGTTTCAGTGTGCAATGAAGAGTTTGATCTGCGTCGCCACGTCACCTAAATGGCTCTGCAATGTGTGTATCAGTCTTTGCCCAATATGGGCAAGGGCCGGTCCATCTGGACCGCTTATCAACGCTTATCAAGTCGCATTGTCCCCATACTGGCCACACCGGCCATATAGTGGCTATGTGCTTATTAGCTAATTACTCTTGCTCATACAGTTGTAATACATCGTAAGATGTCCATATATGGCCGCCTTATAAATTGACAAATAGGATGGTATGTTGAAGGAGACACAAATTGAATGAATGATGAGGAGAAATTAAGAATCATATTTCTTTAATACAGACAAGTCTCTTGTATTTACACCTATGCATGATCTGCAGCGACAGTTATCCTCATAATATCCTGAGCAGTCATACTTGACGGAAATCTCATCATCTGGGTTGATTGATGAGATAGCGACCATGACAGAGGCATAAGTGCCTGGGATTGGATAGATCTAAATTGAAAGGAAAGAAGGTAAGTAAAAAGAGCTAGGGGAATGAAGGGAGAGAGATACCTGAGAATTCGGAGAGCAGTTATGGTTGACAAAGCAGAAGGGGCCAAGAATCAGCCTAGGATTTTTTGGGCCAAGCTGGGTAGAAGAGGGCTGAATGATAGAAGGACCAGCTGTAGAGACGGAATCGAGAGACATGGAACTGCAAGTCTCCATGATGAATTTGCCTGGGGCGATGAGGCGGGTTGCCTTAAGACCGAAGGAAGCGGAATGACCGGAATGGGTGACCTTAAGAATGCGAACTGATGAACCGGATGAATAGAGGAGAGAATATCTGAAAAGCAAGCTGTGAAGAGATAAGAAAAGAAAAGCGAGGGAGAAGAAAATAAGAGCATACTGAGCAAGACAGTCGGACCAACGGAGCTCCTGAGAACAGAAGAGAGGAATGCGATCTTGGAGGGTGGTGATGGATTGAAGAATGGCATCCCAACTAGGTTGATTGCCACTGAAGAGAGAACGGCAAAGGGAAGTGGCGAGGATGCCATGTTCTTTTGAGAGGGGAGTGAGGTTAAGTGAGTGAGCTGGCTGAAGGATAATGGAGTGATGTCTGCACTTTCTTCCCTTTTTAGCGAAGAGGGTGAAGATCAAAAGGTCATCTGCATGAGTGAAGAGATCTGAGAGAAAAGCGTCGCAGTTGAGAGCATTGATCCTGGACTGGATGGAACATTGAGGATCCTTAACGTCGGGAAACCAAGAAGGATATGAAGGGTCAGAATTTGAAGGAGAAGGTCTATTGGCACGGGGCGGGTTCCTATGAAGAGCCATTATGAGAGAAGACGAAGTGTGAGAGGGGAATGAAAGATATGATGGATATCTCATAGAATCGTAATATTGACAAATGGGGAAGAACACCTCAGCAAAGGGAAGCAAACGGATGAGGGATAGATGTATGACAGATATAGGACGGAGATGAACTATGATCTAAATATGATACTGGGTAGAATGCGATTGGTCGGATGTGTGATATTGGCCGAGGTAATTGGATGAAAGATGTAATCAGATTGACAGATCTAGATTGAACTGCAGGTAGGGTATGATCCTATACGTGGTGTATGATTAGATGCTGGGATAAAGATAAGGGTGGTCGGATATATTATCTCAAAGTGAACCGTGGGTAGGATAGGATCCTACGCGCGGTGAGTAATTAGATGTTGGTGATAAAGATAAAGACGGTCGGATATATTATCTCAAAGTGAACCGCAGGTAGGATATGATCCTACGTGCGGTGAGTAATTAGATGTTGGTGATAAAGATAAAGATGGTTGGATAGATTATCTCAAAGTGAACTGCAGGTAGGGTATGATTCTACACATGGTGAGTAATTAGATGTTGGTGATAAAGATAAAGATGGTCGGATAGATTATCTCAAAGTGAACTGCGGGTAGGGTATGATCCTATGCGCGGTGTGTAATTAGATGTTGGTGATAAAGATAAAGATGGTCGGATAGATTATCTCAAAGTGAACCGTGGGTAGGATATGATCCTACGTGTGGTAGGCAATTAGATGGAGAGAACAAGTATAAAGGTAGTCTGACATATTATTACAAAGGCTAACCGCAGGTAGGAAATGATCCTATGTGCGGTATGTGTTTAGATAGAGAGCCTGATATATAATGCTATGCCCATTATAGAGATGGATAGATGGACTAACGCGAGGTTCGGGAAATGCCGAGATGCGCAGATATAAGCTGGATGCATGTCGAAATGCTCTTTCTTTCATACAACCATCATCTCCAGCATAAGAGATGTAAGAACCGAAAACATGCAATGCTATAGCTGGCTCACATGTGTGTAGGTGATTGCAAATCTAATGTGGTGATAGGGTTGGAGAAGATGCAAGAAAAAAAAAGGAAGAAGAATTCAAGGTGAATGTGGGGCAAAGAACATAAAGGTGGCAATAACAGATGCCATCAAGATATCTGAAAGTATAAATGGGAGAAACAAGGGCATATAAGGATGAGAAAGTGGATCGAAATTAAAAATGATGGGCACGATTTGATCAAGAGATATTGGATGTAGAGAAGGAAGAGAATGGAGTGAAGCAAAATGAATAGAAAGCAGACACAGGAAAATAAAGAATGAGACAGATGTGAATGTCAATACAAGTGAGAGTGTCAATATACTATGATAGGAGAATGAACAGAATGTGGGTGTATCCATGTTGCATTGAATGTTGATCAGGTGAGGGGTTGGAAGAGAGATTGAATGTGCAAATGAGAAGAGAGTGAAGAAATCACCATGGATAGGACTCGATCCTATCCATGGTGCATTATGCCTGCGATAAAAACATTACAATCGACCATGTAACATAACAGCATCTGTGACATTGCCCTATTGGATATCCTTTCCAACCTGAGTGTTCCTCTCTGGTGGTGGTCTAGACGAAACGCCACTTTTCACTTTACAATGGATGTGTGCATTCTTATCACCGATCAGAAGGCAAAGGGCATCGAAAGGGGCGTAAATGCGCTTGGCATCATCTTTTGATCCTTTGAGGGTTGCGATGAGGGTCTTGTACATGTTATCGATGTACTGGGGTGAATGACAGCCCCAGTTTTTTCCAAATATGCCTTTCTCGTATGCGCCGCTTCCTGTACCCCAGAGCATGCCAATGCAGATGAGAGTCGGATAGGATATTGACTTGACAGCTTGAAAGAAAAGGAAATAAGGCGAAGGATTGGGGAAAACAAGTAAAAGATGATGGAATGACATACTATGCTTTGCTGTCCATGCATCACCGAGACCCTGTTTCGAGCAAGCATTCATATGAATGCGGAGAGGACTGGTAGGCTCATATAGAGCGATGATGAAGGTGGTAAACATTGTAACCAAGCGAAGGACCTCCTTTGAGCCCTTTTGCCTTTGAACATCCCAGGGCAGGCTGTCATAAATGGCTTTGACCTCCTTCTTTGTATGGGCCTGTTCAAAGAGATGCCTATAATTGGAACCTGAGGGTAAGAAGAGCTGAGGTCGAAGGCATGTTATCATAAGGGAGACTATAAAAGCAAGGTGATGCAAAGGCTTTCGACTGTCATAGGCATCCTTTACCCAATGATAGGTGTCATTAACATAACCCTCCTTCAAAGGAGATGGGAACATCCAGTCCGATGGGAGTGATGCCTTATGAAGGATGGAAGCAATATCTGATAGATCAAGGGGATCGATGGTCCATAAGGCATTGCAATCCCTGGAGAGTGCATTGTTCAAGGCTATTGTGGCAGCTCTCTGGGAAGAAGATGGGATGTTAGATGGCTGGGGTAAGGCTCGAGGAGGACCAGCATCGCGAAGGCCAAGATAAGTCCAAGAGTCAAAGACAGCCTTTTTATTTGGGGATCCACGAGAGCCAGTATTTCTTATGTGAGAAGGAACATAGCTGATCTCAAGATGATGAGTAGCATAAAGAAGCATCTTGCGGAGATAGGTGTCTTGTTTAGATGCATTTTCGAGACCACTCAAGGTGAGAAGCTTTGTGTGGGCGAGCTTGAGGACAGGGAGGAAAGAGCCATTTGAAAGGACGGGCGCATGTGGCAAAGTTGGGAAATGAGGATGAGACATGTGAATGAGGGAATCGACAAAGTCTGTTGGTGTCATGGCATGATCTATCATGTTTGGCAGACCAAGGTGGATGTCCTGTGGGTCAATGATGATGGCTTGAACAAGATGCTCATAGGTCATCTTGTTGTTATTGTGACCGTATGCAAGGGGGAGTTCTGACTTGAGCCAGAGTTTCAAATACTTCTCATGGTCATTTCCTCGAGACCTTGCCTTGTCCTGTTCTTCGGTGTTCTGAGCAGCATCAATGCAACGTGCAATATCTTCATCGATGCCCTGAGCTGCCAGTTGTTTTGTGTCATCGAAGAAGGCAGCAAACACAATCTCAAGCATGTGCATTGCCCTATTTCCTGTAGAGGAGGATATGCCAGGATATTTATGAACAGGCTCTACTGTAAGAGAATAGTGAATGCGGAGGAGTGCTTGATAAGCCTGTATGATAAGCAAAGAACAATCAGCAAGGGAGTCATACAGCAATAGACCGCAGGTGGGAGGAGTCCCTATGCGCGGTGTACACCATGGAGAGACAGCATTGTATGGACTGTGAACAGATGGATCTCCTGTCCATAGTCCATGCATGATGAAAATGAACCGCAGATAAGATATAGTCTTATGCGTGGTGTACACCATGGAGAGACAGCAGTGTATGGACTGTGAATAGATGGATCTCCTGTCCATAGTCTATGTATGATGAAAACGAACCGCGGATGAGACATAGTCTTATGTGCGGTCCATCTGCAGGGACCAGATTGCACTTGTAAGCACAGTGTATTAAGGATGTGATCACTTACCAAGAAATGACTTTCTGAATATATCAGGATCTGTGCGTGCTTGGAGGCGACAGCTGGATATCCATTCTTCAGGGGCCACGCAGATGGGCTGATTCTGAAGCCATGCTCCTTGGCCAAGAATATCGAGGGCTGTTCAAAACCCCTAAGAAGTGTAGGAAAGCCGTCCTGCAATACACTGCAGCTTAGCCCAAGTGGATGCATCAGACTAGTGCTGAGGACGGCGGTGTTGCCAGTATGGCAATAGCAAAGAAGCTGCTCGAAGCAAGCAAGCAGTTCTAGATGCAACGGACAGGGTCGATGACCATTTGCAATATTGTCCATCTCTGTGTTGAAGATGCCTTCTATCATGACATTGACCGGATATGAAACCCAATTGAAAACATCAGGAAATGCCTAGTGATATATCTCAGGATCAAGCAAACAATGTAGCACCGGAGACTACCAACAACTTACTTCAGGTAGAAGGACGACAAGATACTTCTCGACGACATCAAGGATTTCATCTTTTTCCCAGACTCTGGCAAGAGGGAGAATAATATTGTTATAGATAAACCTGAAGAAGCATTGATCATTAGATCAGGCAGAAAGATGGTAAGAGATGACATTACCTTCCGGATCGAACTGGGAGAGCTTGGACATCAACGGAATACACCAACTCTGCCCTGCAACATGTCGGACAGTCCTCAAGAGAGATAGCCTTATGAAAGCGTTGAAAGGGTAGACCCTGCTTGCAGTATTGTTGTAGGTTGGAAGCCTTGTTCTTATCTCTGGTGACATCGGAAAAGGCACCTGCCACAGCTGCAGTGACAGTTCCTCTTTGGGAATAATGCTTGCCAGCTTTGGCCGCAGTCCGGTGTGCAACGTAGTTATAAAATTGAGACGCAACAGGCTTTACAATAGGTGCACCAGCAGCAGGGATAGGTTGATGGTCTTCAGTTATGGACATGTGATCTGAGTCATTATCTGAATCTTCTGAATCAGGGAGAGGATGATTCGAGCGTATCTGTTGATTGATTGAGGCGATGGCAGGCCCGAAGCAATGTGGAACACCTGTTGCCTGGATGTTTCCTATAGACTTTAAGAAAGCGAGAGGGTAAGCCTTGACATGAATGAACTGAGACTCCTCTGGGACAGCTTCAGCAAAAGCATCATCTTCATCCTCATCCAGAGCATGCAATTGGGAATCCAGATTAAACAGAGAGTGAATGTTTTTGAGATCCACAAGAACACTGCACTGAGAGTCCTCTGTGACAATGGGGATGGTCCTATTGATCTGTTCCCCATCAGAGTTGAAGATTGGGACCTCTTTACCTTGCTCGTCGAAAAGAGGAAGCTTGTTTAGGTTTACACAATGTCTGCTGAAGTCGTGAGGTGTATCGTAAAATATAGGACCATGCTCTTCAATAAGATCACATTTTGGGATAGGATGCCTGTGATCGATTTTATTGCATCTAGAGATATACAAGGTGAATAAGAATTGAGGGACATTAGATCAAGGAAATGGCTGACTCTATTGAAGTTGCGAGAGCAAAGGTGAGGTAGGCGATTTTTGAATAGTCCCGCTCTGCATTCCAGTCTTCTGCTTCCTGGACTTCATTATCATGGAGAGCAATGCCAGCATTCTGACCAAAGCAAGAAGTGATGACAATAGGCTTGTTGTTTTGCAAGAAGCCATCTTTTTTCCAGTGAGATGGAGCATTGTTGACCCAATCGTCATATCCATTGACCAGAAGTTTATGGAGAGCTTTGAGTGATTCATAATTCAAGCCGATTGTTTTGTCATCCCTGGATAAAGATATGTGTGAGTGACATGGTGTGTAAAAAGTGAGACAATAGGATCAAGGAAAGATAGATTGTATGGAAGAAACATATAGATATGACCGTGCATAGGTGATAGTCCTATCCGTGGTTCAATCGTGTTGCCATATGGATCATGACCGCGCATAGGTGATAGTCCTACCCGCGGTTCAATCGTGTTGCATATCGCTCAGCCATGGATGAGACTCATCCATATCAATGGACCATATAGGCATATTCTGATGGCTGTGCCGTGGAAATCGATGTATTTAAACCACGGACAGAAGATCATCCTATCCATGGTTCCAGATCATCAAGATCTGTGGAACAGACATCACCATATGCCTGCATTAATAGCAACATATGTCCTCCTCAGAATACAGGTCCATACTGTGCCAATCCCGATATGCTGGGAAAGTACTTACATAACATTTGTTATCAAAGTCCACACTGGATCAGGATCCTCTAAATCTTGGTCATACACATCGCCAAGATTAGAGTAAGAGAGCTCCGGGATCTTGGCTAGAAAGTGTGCCAGCATCATCACAACTTGACGATAGTGTTGTCACTGCATCATGGATCGTCCAGTAGAGAAACCTGCTTGACAAGGGTTATAACGTCCAAGCAGGAACTCATTCAGAGCCATAGTCAGATAGACATATTCTCCATTGAGGTGACCCAGATACAACATCTTGCCCTTGGTATCGAACCCTATCATTGCGTGTTTGCCCTTGAATTCATTTGTTGGCCTCTTGAGATCCATGTTGAAATAGAATCGGTGGCCACTCGAAGCATTAGGAAGCAGAGTAGCAAAGCCCATGCAGTTGGCCACAGTTAGCTGATAGTCCAGCATTGTCTTGCTTGTGTCTATAAGAATCTGGCCCCGACCGAATTCCAGCTGGAACTGAGGGTCTATCTTGATGCTGTTCCGGTGAGCAAGAAGGTCTACAACATGAGGGTCCTTCAACTCATACAACCTCTTAAGATGAGACAACTTTAAGGTGCAGCGACGCTTTGCATTGAAAGCATCAACATCAGCAGGATCCTCGAGTGTAGTGGTAATAATGTTCTGCAGGACCTCAGATTGGTTAACATGGTCTTCTGGGTCAACAAGGTGAGCTTCAGTAACATAGGCAATGTTGGCCAGATCAGGAGAGGGCTCAAGGGTGTTAGGCTGCTGACTATGGTCCTGAAGTGCATCATTGATATTCCTGCTGTGCCATAGGACATTGTTACAAGAATAATATTCAAGCGATGAAAAAGAAAAATGGACAAAGTCACTTACAATTGAGATGTAGCAATACCACTTGGTTGATTGATCAAGTCAGAAGGTGAAGAACTGAGGTTTGCTGAGAAAGACATTGTAATGTATGGGATAGATGGATGATTTTATGGAAGCAAGAACACTTTGGGGGTGAAATGGTGAGATGGGTGGATGAAAGAATGAAAAAAGTTGCACAACAGAACAATGGCAAGGACCCAGAGACAGAACAGAGGATGCAAGATGGCTATTATGTGTTGTAGACAGACACATTTGAATGGATTGAATTGGATTGGTGATGGAATCATGCCAACTATAAATTAGTGAACATCATCAGTAAAAAGGGGCACATACCTCATGCCGAGCTTTCTGTTGTCTCAGATTACTGCATCAGGAAAATCCAATGCTGCTTAAATGCATCTTGTAGGTATTTTGGTACTGGCTTATCCCTTGATAAGCCATTACCCAGCTCAAGAGTGTCTAAGCATGATAAGCCATGTGCAAGTTTTAGCCCTGGTGTAAGGGAGGCTTGCGCGCTAGCCTCGGAACTGGCACTATCGACGCCCGAATCCCGAATCCATTCCCTGCCAGCCGACGTCGCAACTGTCTTCTTGATCTCCTTTAGGACTAGTAGCACAGCCATGTAAATAGCTCAGTTTCCATACAATAAAAGGGCGACGCGTCCTCGAAAGAGGACAATCGGTCGAAGCACCTAACCGACGCCCCGTTTACCCCCAAATCCGTGCGCCCGCAACTCGAGCCTCAACGTGTTCGCATCCCTCTGGGATTGCGAGCCCGTTCTTTATTCCCTTTTTAACCTTTTCCTTCCACCATTTTCGAACTCACAGCGTGTATCTTCGGATCTTGCGCTACACTGGACTTAATCATTATTTGGTGTCAACTTAGTTCTATCTTAGCTTCCTAATCTAAGCCGCTTCCCAGCCAATTACTAAAACAATGTCTAAGTAAGGTTACAAAGCAATGCATAAGCCTTCCATTACTGCTCCCAGCACTCTATAAGCACTATTGTACTTGTCTAAGTTGTTCTCTTAAGCCTTCCATTACTGCTCCCAGCACTCCATAAGCACTATTGTACTTGTCTAAGTTGGTTCTCTTAAGCCCCCAATTCCAGCTGTCAGTAAGAACCTGCAGGACTAAGTTAAGGTCTAAAACGAACAACTTGGCTCAATCAGCAGCTGCAAAGTTCACACTAATTGTTTGATAAGCAAGGTCACATTCCATAAAAATGAAGGACGTCCGTAAGCCAGCAATCAATTGCACTAAGTTGAACCCAAGTTGAATTGGGTATGTATATACACAATGTATCTGACAAATACATATGGTAACAAGTCCATGACAGCCTGATTGCCAACACCAACAAGAACAACAAACACATCAGAACTAAATCTTTGTTATCAGTGAATTTACAAATAGCCTAGAAAGTAACTTACACTGCAATGCTTTGACACAGATAACTTACTATTCATCCTGTTGATGATTGCGCTGACAAGAGTGTGGAGAATAGGAGTGAGAATGACAACGCTGCGAAGTGTTGCAATCACGATGCCGAGGAGAGTGTGGGGAGCGGGAGCGACGATGCTGTGAGATATTGTGATCACCTGTGAATAGTGGTGTGTTACAGACGAAGAGGTCTGCTGGGAGTGCCACAACCGGATCATCGATACTTGCATCAGGGGCATAGTCGGGTCATTGAGATAGGGCATTGGCTCGGTTGGTGGATCCTGGTTTGTAGATAATTTTTACATTGTAATCTTGTTGTTCGTTGTTCCACTGAGCAATGCGATTGCCCAGGCACCATGGTTCTATATGGTATTCAAGGTTCTTATGGTCCATCAGGATCAGGACCGGGTGTTGGGTTCCTTTAAGTAGGTAATCCCAATTGTGGAGTCCCTGTAGGATAGCTAAATATTTGTGATCGTAAATGGGGTATCGTTGTTCGACTTCACTGAAGGTTTGCAAGTGGTACCCTACTGGTCGAAGCATCACACGACCTTTCCTGTCTTCTTGACCTACTGCCTGGTACAAGATAGCTCCCGTGGTGTATTGAGAAGCATCCACTTCTAGGATGAACTGTTTATCTTGATCCAGTGGGAGCAGGACTGGTTCTGACATGACAATCTCTTTAAGTTTCTGTATCGCTCTGGTGCAGTCGTCAGGCCATTTGAACATTGTAGCCTTCTTTAGTAGGTTAGTGAGGGGTTTTGTGATATCAGCGAAGCCAGGGATAAAAGGTTGTTGGAACCCTAAGACCCCCAACATGCTTCATACGTCTTTGACCATTTTGCACATTTCTGGCCAATCTTTGATTCCTGCAATTTTGGTGGGATCAATAGATATAACCCCCTGTCCTAAGTGTACTCCCAGGAAATTGACTTCCAGTTGTTCGAAGACACATTTCGTTGGTTCTAAGAAGAGGGAGTTCTGTTCCAGGAGTGTTAGCACCTCATGTACTATTTGATGATGCAGGTCTTGTTCTTCTTCACTTGTGGCGATGATTAGATCATCTATGTAGTGTTTGAAGTTTCATGGATATTTCTTTCATAGTGGGTCAATCATGAAGGCTATAAACCTTGAGAAGGTTGCTGGGGCATTGCACAGCCCAAAGGACATAACACAAAATTGGAATAGTCCCCTGTACATTTTGAATGTGGTTTTCCATCGATCTTCTGGGACGATCTGGATATTGTGGTATCCTTCTCTTACATCAAACTTGGTGAATAGGATTTTGTCCCCTAGTTCTTGTATGATCATTGATATTCTTGGGAGTGGAGTGACGTCCACTTTGGTCCATTGATTGAGTTTTCTATAATCCACTATGAACCTGAATCTTCTGTCTTTCTTCAGGATTGTGAATGAAGAGAAGCCATAGGGAGATTCTGAAGGTTCAATGTATCCTCGTCCCAGGTTCTTATCGATGTATTCATCTTGGGCTTTTTGTGATTGGATCGATGCTGGGTACATCTTACAATTGATCACATCTGGTGCCCCTGGCTTTAGACGGATCTGGTGATCAAATTCCCTTGGTGGGGGAAATTGTTGTGCTTCTTCTTCGGAGAACACCATGGTGTGTTGCTGGTATTCGGTGGGTATGTTTTCATGGGCTGTGACTGCCTGGCTTTGGTGTTCCATTGCCATCTGTTGGGCGATGGATACCTTAGCTATGCTTTGTTTGATTTTTGTGGTTTTTGGGGAGAACTAACTCTGGAATTGAGTCATTTCTTTGTGAGAAAGATCCATGGTTCTATTGATGTGATATAGGAGTTCATCTTCCTCTTCTTGACTGTCAATCTTGGCTCTTTTCAGGTAGTGAACAAGATCTTTGGCCAACCTGAGTGTAAACATTTGGGTTATTGGTCCCAAGACTTGGGCCTTCGGCCAGTCGATGTGTGGATTAAACTTGGCCAACCAGGGGTATCCAAAGATCATTTGATCTTTCCCTATGTTGGTTATGAGGAAGCAAACCCGTTCTTGTTGCTTCCCTCGACACATAGTAACGTCTGTGTTAGTGTTGGGGAAGTTTGGTTTGTGCCTGAAACCACTTAGTGAAATGAAGGTAAAGATCTAATTCAATTGCTTAGCAAATTTAGGGTTATGGTCTCCTATATCTGGAGATAGTGTCTCTAAATTTGCTAAGCAATTGGATAAGATCTTTACCTTTATTTCACTAAGTGGTTTCAGGCACAAACCAAACTTCCCCAACACTAGTCTGTGTATTGTCGGATTGTTCCTGATCTGTTTTCCATTCCATCCACATTATGGGCTGGGATAGGATGTTCCAGTAGTTTTGTTCCTAGTCAATGTTGGATTACCCAGCAGTAATCAATGAAATTTCTGGTGGCTCCGCTGTCGATCAGGGCTTCTGTCTCCACCTTTCTGTTATACGAGTGAAATGTAATTATGTAAATGGCATAGTGACTGCCCTTTTTCTAGTTACAAACTCAGTACATATCTTGAGGGCCCACACCATGGCAGTTAGTTTGGGCCCATCTAAAAATCCAGGAGAGAATCAACTACAGATGCACAATCCTCTTCATCTAGTCCCATCATCATGTCTCTGAAGTTGTCTTTGGTGAGTAGGACGCGTTCACCTTGTTCACCTTGTTCCCCTGCTTTGTTAGCATCAGGGGATGTGTTTGTTTCAGTTTTTCTGATTTGTTGTGGTGGTTTCTTTTTCCATCCCCCTTGGTTGTTTTGTCCCTGCCCTTGTTTTGGCTTGTCAGGGCAGTTCCTGCTGATGTGTCCTTTCTTTTTGCAAAAGAAGGATAGTCCAAGGAGTCTTGCTGCCTTTTGCTTGGCTTCCTTGTCTGGGGAATTTCATCTTCCCAGTTTGGCTGAGTCAATGTCCATCGCATCGGGATGTCTGGCATTTCTTTTGGGTTTCCCTTTGAGATTCTGTAGGATTTTCTCCTTCATCAGGTAGTGAGATCCTTTCCCCAACACTTCCTGGACTTCTAAGAACGTGAGCTGTTCTTCAAGTGCAGCCTCCTGCCATTTGTCCAAGATTGTGGGTTTCTTGGTTCGTCAAATGATTGTGGCCTTAAGGCCTTTGATGAGTCTGTCTTTATATAGTTCCATGCTACCTTTGTCTGTTTGGGTGAACCCTGCTTCTTTGAGGAGTCTATCGAAGGTTGCATTATAGACTTCTATGCTCTTCTTTAGCATCTCTTCTTGAAGAAGCATTTTGACTTGGGAAAGAGCTAGTGTGGTTTTGGTTTGGAATTTGAATGTGTTTTTGAAGTTCACTTCAAATGTTCCCCAGTGTTGTTCGTCGGTGTCTGCATATCCTAGGGCCAAGTTGCCATCTAGGAGTTCTAGTTGTCCATTAGCCCAGTCCTTGATGTCTGGTCCTTTTATATAGGTGAGGATGAGGGCCACCCTGGTGTAGGGGTTCTTCATGATGGCTTTGTCCAGATTGACTGCTTGCCATTTCTTGAATTCAGTGAGGAAAGTTTCCGCTTTTGAGTAATCTCCCATGAAGATGGTGGGTGCTGTACCGTAGAGGCCACTGTTGGATCCTCTATAAGGCACTGGTGCTCACTAGCGCCTCACCAAGTTATGATTGTAACACGCAGTTAGATGCGTGTTTGACACACTATACTCAAATCGTGCACGCTAGCGCATCCATATACGGCCGATGAGGGCCACCGGCCCGGCCACACATTGCTCCTCGGTGCACCACATATTGGGTGCGCAATCATATATTCTGTGCGCATGATCGTCATGCAAAACATCGTATTAATGACACTGAAACCAGTGTCCGGATATGAGCAATTAAGGTTGCTCTGGGAACGAGGGTGCTCGGCGAGCGAGACCCTCAGTATGGTACAATGTATATAGTTGGTGCCCCCTTGTTGCAGGGGGAGCAGACACTTTTACTACGCAACTTTGCAATAGACCACAATTTGGGCTGGTTCTATTGTGTGAAGCCCTTGTAAGAGCCTATCGTCTCAAACGACCCTTTACACAGCACGCCTGCGAGTAGCGGTGTGTTACACTTTTTTAAACCTCCAAGAGGCATATTGCAAAGTGATGTTCCCGCCGCTAACCCTGGTGAACTTAACATCATCTTATCAGCAAATTTTTCACAATGTCTTCAAACGAGAATTTCCCCATGTGAACAGCATATGCAGCTCAACTCGCACGCCGTAACCAAATGCGCGAAGCTAGAGCGGCTATCCTTGGCGAAGGACAGCTGCCTTCTGAACAAGAAGGTGCTCTAGCACACACAGAACCAACAGCACCCTCCGAAGGGAGCCAACTTACTCCAATCGCCGAAACCCCTAGCGGAGAGGAAAGGCCCACTTCAGTGGACAACCCTCCCGAATATAGCGTTCATGAAGAATGCGACCCAATGGGCGAGACATCTGATAACTCTGAGTTCTCGCAAGCTGAACCTGAGCAGTCATTTATGACTGCCCCGATCACTGGCTCCTCTACGGGCCTTCTGAGCGCACGCCCTACCGGAAGTTGAGTAGACAAAGGAAAGGGACGCGCAATCGATTCCCTGCCCCTGGGCAAACCTAGCAGATCGCGCCGGAACGAGAGAGAGATGTCACCCCACTCAACATGAGCCCAGAGTGAGCTGAAAGAAATTGGAGAGGCCATTAAGTACTGGTCCACCATAGCTTGTAAAAACCAAGCAGAGGCAGACAGCCTCCACCAGAGGAACAATGCGATCTACAATCGCACTAACAATTTATCAAACGCGATGCTGGAAATACAGCGATCATTCAAGAATTACTGCTCTCGAGATGGAAGCGAACGATCACCTTCGCAACCATACTCGAACTCCCCACACGCCATGGCAAGTAGGGCACTATTCGCTGAACGCAGATCCAATGAAGGAACCGCAGAATACGAGCGCCGCCAGAGCGCACAAGCACAGTTTGAACTCCCTCAACCCCCGCACCCAGCAAGGATCAGGGAGAATGAACAGAGTACACCCTCCTCCACGACTCGGATAAAAGTCAAGGAGAGGGGATCAATGGCGTCCCCCACACCCTCCGAGACCCATGACCGACGAAGTTGCGAACTCCACGAGCGCACACGCAGGCAGATCTTCGAATCTCGAGCATGTGCAGCCTTAAGAGGACCCCAAGCAAGATCCTCGGGCCCCCCACACATGAGAGAGAGGGGCGGCGGAGACCCCGGAGAGGAACTGTCCAATTCAGATAGTGCTGAATCACACAGTTCTGACCCCTCCAAGCCAAATATACCTGCCAGGGGTGACGACAATGCCAAATCAAGCAGTGAGGAAACTGCCCCACATCTCATACCATCGAGGTACCAACCACCAGTAGCAAACACGCTCGACGAAGACTACGCCCAACGCTCGAGTAGAGCATGGACAGCACAACTAGCGGCCCCGTTTGCACCACCACTGCAAATACCTGTTTGCCAGGTAACACAAACAATACCAGCCAATGGGCAGCGAGCAGCAGCAATGCAACGACATGCCCCGACTGCCCCATGGCCGTGTCTCGCAAGGCAACCAGTCATGCTAGCAGGCATCCCAATGCCTGCCCCGGTCCAGCCTGAGTCCGACCATGAGATATACATGATCGAGACACTGAGGCAACACATCAGCGATTCCCTAGTAGGAATACCAGACAATCTCCCCGAAATTAAGGGACTGAGAGTGAAGATGCCCGAACCCTACAAAGGTGAGGATGACTTCGATATATTGGACAACTGGCTGCAGGGCCTGTTACAATATTTCAAGCTCCACCATCTGACAGGAGCAGATAGGGATGCGGACAGGACCCTGATCACAGGAACCTGCCTGAAGGGAAAGGCACAGTGCTGGTTCAGCCACGAGGTGGATACGGTATTTCACGGGTATACCGTGGGTATAACTTTCCATAACCGTACCTGTACCCGCTGACACCGTACCCTTCATGGGTATGGGTATAAACCCGCGGGAAACATATACGGTTTTGCAAGATAACCGCAGTACCATTAGTACCCGCGGTGAAGTTTTCATAATACTATATACACATTTCTGCTATGAAGGCGTCGAAGCATACATAAATTAAAACTAGTTTTCAACATCAGTTTCCACTCGTCCCCTCTTCTTTGCCCTTAACACTGATAGCAAATCCCCCATTAACACAAGATTATGTCGACTCCATGAACCCAGACACATGTGAGCGCGAATCGATGATGGTGCAAGTCGGTTGCGTGTGAAGCTAAGTAGATGTCGACCTTGAGAAAATACGCGTTCCACTTCAGTCGTTGTTGCTATATGTGATCTCAGTCACATTTGAAAGCAAAGTAAACAGAGACTTACCTGGAATACTTAAATAATCCAACACCATGCGATAGAGAGTAGGGTATACATGGCAGTTGTTGTTCCACCATCTCAGGGGGTCCATCACATTCTCAACCACACTCTGCAGATAGATATCAAGATCACTGGCCCGTGACAAGGAGGTCGCAACTGAAATGTCAGCAGAGTCAGTAGAGCCATTCACACGTTCCTATATCATGCGTTCATCAGTGCTACATACACAATAAAAGTGTTATCTCACCTGTTTGCACTGATCCTCGACGTTGCTATTTTCTGGACGGTTCTCTATCTTCTGGTAGTTGACTGCATATTCCTCATGAACCAGATTCTCGGCCACATCAATCCACTCCTCATCCCATTCATGCTGCCGGAAGTATTCGAGTTTGAGGCCGGGGTGTAAAACTATGATAGAAATGATCAGCATGCGTCAGGAATTTGAAAAGAATTGTATTACCCATAGCAATCCGGTAGACTGATGAGAGGTCTGTCTTTGAATAATATTGATTCATCTTGGTTTGAGCTAGTTTCATGGCTATGAGAATCGATGGGTGATACTGCTTCTTTGTCTGAGGGTTGAGCGTGTTGTGAAGTCGGTCCATCGCTGGAATGACAGCTGCGATACTTGCTGTATTCCCAGAAAAGAAAAGCGTTGCCTTTTTATATTGCTATAGAGAGGACGACGTCAGTATAGTTAGGGTTACGAAGACGACCTTACCTCAAGTACAGCAACCAAGTCTTCGACAATCCTCCAATCTTCATTATCAAGTTCATACTGTCTCAACTTCAATTCCTTGTTTGCTGTAATGCTATCAATTGGTTGTCGGTACTTGAGTATGAATTGCATCATATCATATGTAGAGTTCCACCGTGTGACAACATCATGAGGAATTAGACATGGCTTGAATCCAAGTCGAGTACAGATCGTTCGCCAGGCTGGGAGTGCAAGAGTTGTTGAGTGAATGATCGCAAATGATAACTGCCGGACCTGCGTGAAATGAGAAATGAAACAGTATCTAGGATAAGTCGGAACGAACCTTTGTGACAGTCTGTCGAACGACAGCTGTGTCCATCAAAACCTTGTTGCGTTCTTGCTCGTCGAGCTGATCAAATTCATTGTCCACATCCCTATTGGCATCCTCAGGTCTGCCCTCACCATCCAGATCCTCTCCGCTGCTATCACACCCATTGTCATCACCATCACCTTTGTTGCTGCCCTCATCATCGTCATCCAGAGGGATTGCCATTTCATCATCAAATGTATTGGGTTCTTCTCCCTCCGATGCCAACTTCATTGAGGACATGCCTGCATTGAATGGCTTCAGCAGGGTTTTAGCTGACAACTGAAGTGTGTGATTGAAGCAGCGAGCACGGCTGGCTTCCTCAAAGGTGTTTTCCATTTGTGCAAGGGCAACGGTCTGGGTGTCATTTGATGTGGCATTGTCGGCATTCACTGTGAGAATCTGTGCAACTATTAGCACCACAAAGTTACTTGAAGGCAAAGACTAACCTTTTTTTCGAGCCCAAACCGCACGAGCATCTCTTGAAATGCCCTGGCCAATATAATACCAGTGTGAGACTGAGAAAAAAATAGTCGCATCAAAAAAGAAAGGAGGAAAAGGAAGCAATTTGCGTACCTCGGCCACTACGACAATGTCAAGTAGAAAAGCGAGCATGTGACCTTCGTGCTCGAGGTGTACCGTCCATGCTACAAAGGCCCAATGATTTGGAGATGACCATGTGTCCGTCCCAAAGTGTAGCCGGCCTGGATGTTCCTATTGATGTGTTAATTATGATATAGAAAGGGGATGAAGACGGGTACGTACATGTAAAAGTTTAGTGACACGATCACAACACTTGCTGTAGCATGCTTTGATATCCCGGGAAATGGTGAGAGAGCTGGGGAGTTCAAACTGCGGTCGTCCCGCAGTAAGTAACTCGCGTAACTCTCGGTCGTTTATGATATTTACTGGTCGGCTGTTCTCGGTGATCCACCTAACGAGATGCGCGCTGAAAAATGATAAGTCAGCATATCAACCAGTTAGAGATGCATCGTACCGGACTTCAGCATTAGTATGGGATCGATGAGAATGGTGCACAGGCTTTTGGCCCTGGCGTGCGAACGCAGTAAAGATGGAGCCACTGGTTCCATCAATACCTGCACCCTTTGTACCATTACGCACCGCCTCTTCTCCAAAGCACCAGAGCGCATGGTGTCAGAGATTTGCAGTCGAGGCCCGGTCTTTGGAGTCTTGAAAGCGGCGTACACCTCCAGCCACTGTCTTGCATCTCCGGGCAGCACAAGGGAAAAAGTGGCACAGCCGGCCATTATGATACTGAACGGAGACATCATCCGACTTGAAGAAGGAATAGATGGGCGAACGCCAGGTCCGCTTGATGGCTTCTAAAAGTAATAGTGAATAATGAGAGGAAAGGCCCATGGCAGAGGCTTACTCAGTTCTGCCTTAGGGTCCACGGGGTGCATGTCATCTGCATCGCCATCCAACAGCTCTTCATTCGAGTCGACCAATATGACTGAGGGCGGCTTGGAGCTCAAGTCTTTATCTATCACTGATGATTAGTGAGCAAAAAGGTGAAAATAAATGTGCATCAAATACCTGAGTCGCCGCCTACAATGCTCGAAGATGACGCGGCACAGATGCTCCCAGCAATAGAAGACACCTTGCTGGATGTCAACAGCAAGGTTCGTGCTTGCTTGAGAGGTCGAACAATGCTCGTATCAGACGATGCGGCACGAGTGCTCCCAGCAACAGAAGATACTTTGCTGGACATCGACAGCGAGGTTCGCACTTGCTTGAGAGGTTGAACAACGCCCATATCGGCCGCTGAAGTTTTTTTGGTACTGTTTGTTGCCGAGGATTTGAGGGGCGGCATAATGAGATAAGTATTTAATCACAGTGGAGGATGGGAAATGGGTACGCACCAAATGAACGGCTTGAAGTTTTAAGTACCCAGAGCGGACGGTGAAACGGCACGAGAAAAATAAACGGCACAGGCGGAATATTCAGTTGCAGCAATTGACATGGTGAAAAGGAGAGCTAACCTGCTGGGGAAAAAAAAAAGAGGCCAGAAAATGGACTATGGTCCGTCTGGGCCCCAAAATCGAGAGTGTCATGTGGAGTGACAAAATCCGTGGATCCACTCGATCGAAGTAGATGCACGTAATAAGAAAAAGGTCTAAAAACGAGTGGGAAAAGTGGGACGCACCGAGCAGATAGCTGTCTTGGGCAGTAAATTTGAGGAGGGGGGTTCATGTTGGCACTGTGCTTGAGGAGGAAATGTGCGGGATCGAGGTGACCACTGAACGACGCCTTATGCAGCGGAGTCTCCCTGATCATATTCTTCTGCCATAAATACTTCTTGGAGCATGTGAAAAAGAAGAAAAAAGAAAAAAAGCGGCCACTAACAGATGATGCGAGTGGCCCTGCATTGCCCGCCTCGACATCCCCAAGCCGAGAGATCACGCGATCACATCTTGAGCATGAGAATCTTCTCCTGCCATGGATACATCTCGCTGATCTCGGGGGGATTGAGTGGAGGATGGAGAAGGTATACATGTACAAATCAGCACGATAAGAGGGGGGGACCTAATTTGACAAGAATGGGGACTTGAGGAGAGTCCATTGTCAATTGATGAGGGGAGATCGAATCTGATGAGGACAGGAGGGAATTGTCAACAACAAAAACATAAGAAAAAAAACTGAACTCACTTGTAAAAAACCGTAGAATACCCGCTAACCGTAGGTGCGGGTTGGCGGTTTGTCGCGGTGCAAAAGAGTTCAACACCGCACCCGTACCCATGACACCCGTGACCATAACACCGCGGGAATACCCGCACCCGTGATAAACACTAGAGGTGGAACGACCAACACATATTATACACAACTGGACATTCGAGTTGGTGGTCATCGGACTATTCCGCTCATTCATAACCA
>QFEY01000038.1:0-96616 GCA_003316435.1 Russula virescens
ACGACAACTGTAGTCATCCTGTCCGGCCTTAATAAACCACAACACGGCCCAACGTACTGCCATCGCCACTCCTAATATATTACCGAGGGCAGCAGCGGACGCTGGACCCTCCTACATTCTTAGTCGCACACAGGCCACTCTCCTTTAACTCCCCACTACACCATGAGTAGTTCCGCCGTCGTCGCAGAAGTGAAAGTCGAGCTTGCAGAGCGGCCCGACGACTCTCCATTACGCTGCACCTTCGAGCCTCTCTCCGAGCACGACGTCGCCCAGCGCCTAACCTCCCTCGCAAACCCCGAGCGCACCGTCTTTGACGCCGCGCGCGGTCACCTCGTAGATGCGATCGCGTTTCAGCCCTGCATGCGGTACAAGTCGCAGGACCGGTTCGTCGTGCGGCAAATCGACGTGCACGGGAAGAAGTGGACCTTCACTGGTGTCTTTGACGGTACGTCGCTCTCTTCTAGCTACGCGTGGGACACGTTTGCACGCGGTCATAACACGGCGCTGACGGATAGTTCGGAAATATCCATGTTTCATGCTCTAACTAACAGGCCACCTCGGAGATGCCACCGTCGAGCACGCCGCATACCACATGCCCATCATCGTCCAAGAGTCACTCCACAAGGTGATCCCGGGACCTGATGCGCCCATGCCTGCGCCCGAGGTCGTACGCGACATGCTCTCCCGCGGCATCACAGCCTTCGACGACGCCATTGCCGGCGACATACTCGACCTCTTCCCAGGCGGCATCGAGTCGCTCCAGGACCGCACGGACGAAGAGATCCAGGCAGTCGTCAACGACTTCGCCAGCCCCGGTACCGGCGAGAACTACAAGAAGGCCCGACTCTGCCTCTACGGCACGACCGCGCTCGTCGCGCTCGTCGATCCCTCTCACGAGAATCTGTGGGTCGCTAATCTCGGGGATTGCGAAGCCGGTATGCCGCCCATCACCGTCTTTTTTTTTTTTCTTTTTTTTTTTTTTGCATGCTGCGTGAGGCCCCCGGCTGACTCCTCCATCCATTAGTACTCGTGACGCCCGATGCGGACGGCCGGCGCCCCCCTCGTCACGAGGTACTCAACGTATTGCACAACGGCACCAACCCAGCGGAAATCGCACGTGTCCGGCGCGATCACCCGGGCGAGCCGGAAAGCGTGATGAACGGCCGCGTGCTCGGCACGATCGCACCCTTCCGATGTACGTCTTCTCGTCCGTCCCCATCCTTCCTCGTTCGATGCTGATTCAAGCGTCACGATGACCGGCTCGTTTCATTTTTTCCTGTCCCCTTCTTCCGTCTGGCTTCTTCCATTTTCCACCGATCGACAGGCATCGGTGACGCACCGTTCAAGCAGCCGGCGCTCTTCACCCGGCGCGTGCTCTACAACCTCTATCCGGGCGTGGCAGATCCGACGCCATGGGAGACGTTCCTCGCGCGCAACCGCTCACCGCCTTACATCTCTTCGGAGCCGGACATTGTCCACAGGCGCCTCGGCCCGCGCTCCTTCCTCGTTCTCGCCACGGACGGCCTTAGCGAGCTGTTTGATGGCGCCGGGCGCGCGGACATGGTCGGCGAATGGGCACGCTGTGTCGCTGACGCTGCCAAGGACGGAGAGGAGAACCTCGCGTTACATTTGTTGCGTCATGCACTTGGCGGAGAAGACCTCGTGTCTATCTCGCAGATGATGACGCTAGATATGGATACGCCCTGGATGGACGACACGACTATCATCGTTCAGACGTTATAGGAGGATCCCCTCCGCCACCATCGATCCGTGGGCTCGCTCATTCGTCCTCGCTTTCCTCAACCTCAAGTCCCAGCCCCCTCATCCATTATGCATATTTTCGTCTTTCTGATTGCCGCAGTCTCTGAATTGTTTCATTTGTCCGTACGCATTAGCTGTGCTCTGTGCTGTCTCGTTGCGTTTTTTTGCCCGTTTCGGTCTCGGTCGGTCCCGTCTCAGTCTTGGTCATCGTTGTCGCCGTCGAACTCCTATTGAAATACCATAATCATCAACGATTTGAAGCTTGCATACCGCTCTCTATTACTGCATAGTACGTTAGCCCCTGCGCACCTCGATACTCTTTACCATACAGCACTTCGCAATTCTCGAATAATCATCTTATTGAATAATCATCGCAATTCTCCCGATCATGATCATCTCTGTGCTGTGCTGTAGAACGTACTGATCAGGTAACTTGACTGATTCTTTCTGATTCCCTTCTGATTCCGCTTGCGCCTGGACCGTGGATAGACTAGACCGACACGTAGATTGATATTGATTGATCGATTGATCACCCTGATCACAGGCCTTGATCTACGCCGTGGTAAATGACGTTCATTTGCCTTGTATAAGGCGTCAGTAACACAGTATTTGTTTTTCCTCACTATCCAATCTACACTTGAAGCGATCTGATCTCAGCTGTACGCAGTGATCCCAACCTTGTTAAGATTCACCATCAAAGGACACCCACCCACTATCAAGCCTGAGTGATTGACTTTTCCTTTCTTCAGATTCAAATCGAAACCACAAAAGCTTCCGTTTGAGTTGACGATCGAGCTTGCCCTGCACGTGCACTGATGGGAGCCCTGAAACTTCCACAGCACTTTCTAATACTAATACATTACAGTAGGTCGACGCGCACTCGTGCGTTCGTGCCTGAACGTCGTCAGTTTTTTCCCAGGCCCGGTCATTTTGTGCTCTGGTGAAACTATGGCGCACGGCGCAATCAGGGTGAGTTTGTCCCGGACTCGGATGATGCCATGCCCCTTTGTTGTCCAGCGAGTCACGTGCAAGCACAAAGCCCGTCCCAAAAAAACCGAGCCCGAAATCTTGGTTCCGTTCCCCGCCGCTCCCCACCCCCAACTCGAGCATGAAACACGTCGATTCTCCGCCGGTTTCCGCCGTCGGTTATCTTGGTTTCAAGGCAACCAAGCTCTCGGAGGTGTGAGGGATCTTACCCCATGTGGCCTCGAAAAAAAGCTTAACATTGCTCTACGTACGGCCTCGTGTTTGACCCTTTGCACCCGCAACTTTTACAACTCCTTGGTTCATTGACTATGCACTGGCAGAAACGCTCCTCGTACTCGATCATGATGCGTAACCTTAACCTTCGCTGATTTCTCTCTGCTTCTCCTAGGCCACAATGCCACATGCAAGAGCTGGGACTGACAGACAGCCTTCATCCTTGGCTCGCATAGTATAAGGCTCTCCCAAATCTTCATTAACAATGATAACATCAGAGAACACACGCAAATACCTCGCTCATTGTACTCGATGTTGGTGTGAGGGCTCTGTATCTGTCTGTCTGCGGAAGGTTGTGGCCACGCCGCATAGTGTCGGCGCTCATTGTGAAACTCCGACCTGGACGGGGACTTTTGTCACCTCGTAGGACTTTCCTCCGGAAAGCAACCCACATGGCCATTAGGCGATATGCAGGAAGCCGGGTCCCAGACAATTTGTCGACGTTGCACGACAACATTTCCATTTACTCCCATTACTATTCCCACTTAGTAGCCGTGAGGTGACACTTCCCGATGTTCGGAAGAGGTACAGTAATACAGTGCCGCTGTGTGGGGCCAGGAACTCTCCGAAGACCGCCATCATTCCCCATCCCATCAGCCCCCTATGTTGTTTAATTGCCGCCCACTCCTCGTACTGTATGACATCTCAAATACGACCTGGTGGGTATGAACCGCGATGTAGCGCACTGGGGACTTCAGCTCAGTTAACCGAGTCGAGTCTGCTTTGGGAGTCGAATTGAACAGTCAAATGAAGCGCCTTTGCCTTTCCTTTCCTTCCGGCTGCTGCGCTGCCCGACAGGGTGAACATCGCCAACGGGCTAGCAGACGACATAATGAACGGCGGCGGACAGATTGTCATTAAGAATGTAATTTCGGGGCAGAACCATGTGGTACGAATATGTCCCCGGCGAAAAACGGGCAGGACGAGCAAATGCATCTATATTTACCCCACTGGAATTGGCTCACGAAGCACCACTCAGGACAGGGGAAACTGGTGATACGAAACTGCCACAGGGTGCAGCATTCAATAGTAAACGCCGGAGCTTGTTCAATTCTGGATTCTTCCCAAAAAAAAAAGGAACAAGAAAAAACTGACGTGGCGGCGGTGATACTGAATCATAGGTACGAGTATGTCGAATTAAGATAGCAATAAACTAAAGAACGAGCGTCACTGCAGAAATCAAATACGACGACTATCTCAAGCTAGTGCGCCGCAACGACAGTGACAGGTGCTTCCTGAACACGCCACGACGGTTCTATAAATACTACTGCAGTACGTGTTTGTGACCTGAAACAACGATATTACAGTGATCATTGATTCAAAATCACAAATGGGACTAAACCTAGGTATAGGTCAAGTGTATTCGATCTGATGTATCGTAGTATGTACAGTATTCAATAATATCAGCCAGGGCACGTCATCGTCGTGCCCACTCTTCATTGACGTGAATCCGACGACCAGAAACGGGCGGCGCAACACGGCAGCAGAACGCCAGAAGGGATGAGGGATAGTCGTCTGTCCGCGAGTTATGTATTCCATTGGCGATGCTTGTATGGTCTCCGCGTACAAGTTAGGAGCTGCAAACTGCTGGGTGCGCCCTCGGGATAATTTCGGATATTACACCGCTTGTGCTTGTGAACAGTCCCCACCATGGGTCGTTGACCCTTCATCAGCACTTGCATCATTCGAGATGACCACTGGCACCTTGCATGGTACGAAAGCCAACTAACAAACCGTTCGAAAAAAGACGCGTGAACTCTTTTTTGACCGAGGATAGGGGAAGGGCTTTCACGCACGGGTAAGTCGGGCTGCTTTGTAGAATCATGGCCTCCGGATTCGTCACGTTCTGGTGGCAGGTCTGGCCAAGTGACATCGCGTCGGGTCATATTCGTGAGCGTCGGGAAGTGCGTCATATGGGCGAAATCGACTAGTTTCGCACGGCCCTCTCTACAAGATAGCAACATTGGTCATTTGAGACGGGAAGAAACAACAAAAAAAGAAAAACCTAGAAGAGAACGTACAATGTCACGAAGAGGGAGATGAGATATAACTTCCCTAGGATCACTTGTAGCATGACTGACCAATAGGAGATAAATGGCCTCTAAATACCGTCTCGTATTTTAGTTCACCTTTCCGGAAGGAACCAACGAGCACCACATACCGAAGCGATACAAGCGATGAAGGCGGCGATGGCACAGGCGCATGGTGGGATTGCAGATTCCCAAGTGATCACTATGAGCTGGGATAACACCTGGAGAATGGAGATCGGTAAGCCTTGCCCAATGGTAGTTCGAGGGAATAAAACACTTTACCCTGCGAAATTGTCTCGTGTGTGTTTTAGATCGTGATTTGATGAGAAACACAAGAACTGTCGTATGAGGTGACCAAGTCAGGGTTGGCCGGGCAGGGGGTTAGTCCAAGTTTGGCATAGTCACCATATCAAATTCGCATACGACTTACGGATGCTGGTAACCGCGATGTCGATGACTGGCACAAATGTTGACTGTCAAACGGGCTTTTCCGTTGACATGAAAAGGGGTCATACTGTACCTGCAGAGAGGGACACCGATAGAAGGTCTTGAGAGGTGCATCAGATTCAGGGCTCAGGGCGTCAACTGCTGGTAAATGACAAGACATACAACAGGTATAAAATGTTGCTAGCGATACCGCCTTGGTATTCGTGCTTTTGAATTGAATGAGGAAGAGAATGGCCGTGACGTAGCAGGTGGATACGATCGTGCCAAACACCAAAAAAACGAGGGGAAGCTGAATTGAATAGCCACGACACAGATGATCCATCATTTCCCCATTGAATAACGAAATGGGCGCAAACACTCACCGCGATGAGCCATCGCCGTTTCAAAAGCTACGCAGATGCCAGTGGACAAAAAAGAAAAAAGAATGCGTGCTTGCTTAGAAAAATTGGGTCTTGCCTCATGCCATGAAATACTCACATTCCAGCAACGCCATATAAGAAATAGCTGAACCGGAGCAGCCAACACTGTTGTCTAATCGAGTCCAGCCACAGGCGAGTCCGTCAATAAAGGACCCGGACGCGACAGCAGCCATGACCAGCACGCACCAATGATGAGTGAATCTTCTGGGGCCACGCCGGTACTGCAGCTGCCCCCTATCCATGAGGAGGCCGAGGAAGGAGAAGGTGATAGGTGAAAGGGATGATGATCAGATGATAGGAAGGGCAGCGTGAGTTTTTCGGATAGGATATACCAGAATCATTTATATCAGACCAAGCCAAAAGCCAAAAGAAGCGTTTACTTACCCAGTTGCCAAAATCCACCACCGAGATCTTCCACCATGCCGCGAACGTGGCCCCCGTCTGCAACCTGTTTGTTCATTTGAGCCCAAGGACGGAAAGATTGAGTGATGTAGCATGAACATGGCATGACGGGTTATGTGAGAGAAGTTACTTGGTGTCAAGACATCTAAAATTTACAGAGTGTGAAAAGCCTCACGCACGCGGCCACGAAAGTGAGGAAGTAGATCAGGGCCTTGATACGAGTTTTCTCCTTATCCGAACGCGCGATGAAGCGGGCGAAGCATGCGACGATGACACCCATCTCCATTGCGCTTACGAACATCGCGATGGCGTGCGGCCCGAGGAACGAGACGTCTTGTTGCTGGACTTGAGGGATATTTGGTTCGGCCCGACGCACTGTGCTTCCGAGCCCGAGTCCAACCGGCGCGGCTCCGCGGAGCACGGACAAAATGGACAGATCATCTTCCATCCTGGGCAGAGTGGTAGTAGTCGGGGCGGAGATGGCGGACTATCGCTGGGAGGGGAGAAAATCGCAACGCACTGCGGGAGAGAAGTGGGTGGGGGGGAAATGGGTGGAGAAAGGTGGCGATGGTGTTTCAAGCCGGGAACCGACGTGCCAAAGTATGATATATCCACCCGTTGGCACCGATGAAAGGGCTGCATCAACCCCCTGACATCGCTGACATGCTCACTGACAACGGGAAATGGAAAAAAAAAGTAAGTTTTCGTAAGGGGAAACGGCGGGTGAGAACTAGATGCAAATTGTATTCAATTTGCTGTCAGATGCCTTCTAACAGTGTCTGAATAGAGGAGACCCACGGGGGTGACCGAACTCATCAAGATAACCTGCTCACTTTTATTGACAATGACAAGGTTCAGATGAGAAATGCCTCCGATGAGAGCCATGGAGAAGGGAGAGTTGTTGAGAAGTTTCGAGATCCGAGTCTGTGGGGGAGCTCGTCAATTTAACCAAACTTACGATAGTCCGGATGATCGACCGGTTCGGGACAAGTGGCGGGATTATCGTACCTCGACGGATCTAGCCTCCACATGCTAATGAGATGCCGTCTCTGTTCACTGTTAGTTAGCCTACCTGGGCCTGACGTCCTCTTCCTTAATGCGCCCCTTCTCATTCAAGGGCATTTGCCTCGGTTCCTTCCCCTTTCATTACCCAAAATCGTCATTCCACTCTACAGATTCAATTTACCGGTTCTCAGATTTCCGTACTTTGGGTACGGTTAGTACCTTGGCTTAAACCCGAGAAGAAATCCTGCCCTGAGGGAGGATGGACCCGGTAATAGTACAGAATTTGAATATCCAGCAGGTGCAATAGGGAAAAATGTGCGGTCAAGTATACAGTAGTACGCATCACCGTGTACCTGGATGGGCAATCTTTTTAACTCTAGCTTCAGACTCTTCTACACGTGTGGTCACTGAAGTCGGACTAGTGCGAAACTTTTCTATTCGTCCATAAAAATATAATCAGCCACTATTTATCTATTGCTTTTGTACGAGCCAATTCATGCCTCCTTTTTCACTTTACGGCACCAGTTTCGAATCACATACAGAGACTCTTAGTTAGACCAGACACAACTTGTTATGCTTCCACACCATTGACTCAGGTAGAGCCAATGAGCGATCCGACATGACGGGCGTTAATCCCATCGTCGCCAAATCCAATCGCATGGTATAACGCCACTTTTATCCTTATGTCAACGGCGTCTCAACCCACACAGTGGTATCCTGCACGCATAATCCTGTTCAATGGTATCTCGGCGCCCTTTCCACTAGAATCCGGACTAACCGTGACCGTGACGACAGCGGGACCTCTTGTCGCCCAAGACAACCCGAGTGATCTTCCCACTGACGTCGGACCCAATGGACGCGCAGTGTCTCTTCCGCACACGCCAGCGCCATGCTTATCGTCTGCTGTCCGAGTTCACTTGGGGCGGAAATACAAATACAAAGCCAGTCATCCTCCGCTCCCGGGTCCGTCGTCGTGGACGTGCAGAGGGATCGTGAGGTTGGTGTTCATGCAATTAACGTACCGTCCCATGTCCTAGACGGGTTTGAGTATCTTAAGGTCATACTTAGGTCATACTTGGGGTCGTTGGGAAGATAAATCATTATCACCGAATGCTGACCAACGGTGATGATCTAACTTCCAAGGACAAGTTCTATGGTCGTCGCGTTCTCCTCTGTTGCGCGCAAGACAAGATCTACTAGTCTCCGAAGAAGTACTGCGTGTTGAGTCGGATGCCAAAACGCCGATGCATTTGTTAGACCCAAGACATAAAACATGGCCTTTGCGTCGAGCCCCTACGTTTTTTTTCGCTACCTTGTGTTTAGCACTTGTGAATGGGGAACGGGCGATAAGAAGCGTTGTATCGGGGTGACAGGCAAATAGGCCTGGTCTCTTTACAGAGGACATCGTTGTGGCATACAGGTATCTGCCTCGAAATGTCAGGCATCCTGCAAGAGCATCAACCCTGCATGAACGGGGAAGCTGTGTCATACCCAATGTGCCCATTGGGTAGATCGAGGTCTTCCAGCAAAGTGAGGATGTAACGAATGGTACATCAGTGGAATCGGTCATTGTATGTGCCGGTGCGATTTGAAAGTACATCCCACGGCATTTTGATAAGCTGGGGCAAATAGATCATCCTCTAGATGTCTTGGCGCCCCTCCCTTTGCGTTTCCGTTGTCGAAAATTGAAACAATAAAGCTAGACGGCGGCGAGGTATGGAAAGGAGGGAGATCGGTCGTGGCCCCTGGACCAACTTGAAGGCGTTGGTCGCGAGGATAAAAGCAGAACTCCCCAACAACGAGGAAAGCTGTGTCTAAGAGAACTAGCCGACCGCGGAGAAGTGTGCTGGCCACGCACTCCCGTAAGTCTATCATTGTCAACCCAGACACCCTCTGTGTCAAAGCCAATGTCCGGGTAATAGAGGTTCTTCAGTTTAGTTCACCCGTTCAGAACCTAGAACGGGTGTGGGGATCAGCGTCCCACATTCTAGGGCCGGATCGTAAAGAGCCAAGTAGAAAATGAACATCTTCGCCGACCCTTGGATGACTGAATCTATATAATATAAACGTAAATGTACGAAATACACACCTCCATATGGAGCGCACCCACCGGAGAAAGCCGTGAAACTGGTATAAATGCATTTAAAGCTACATTATTTGATGTCCCAAGACGGTTGATCGGAACATACCTTTCCAGATTACGCCCAGGCTTGCGCCAGAGACAATTTGAGAATCATGTTCGTGAGGGCCATAACCTTTCCCTGGTAAGCACCCAACACTCAGGTTCGTCCGGAGGAATAAATATCGCGGCGCCCTGTGCCATCGCCTTTCTGCGCCACCACTGATTTATATGAGACATACGGTGATCCTTATGCATGGGGGGACGATCTCACGTAGGCGGGTAGTTGGGGAAACCAAAGATAAACTGTGAAGTTTCTTTACTGGAGCATGCTGACAGCCGATTGGTGCTCCGAAGAAGTCTAATGGTATGCACTGCACAACCATAGAAAGGCGTTACGTCTTAAGAGGTGCATAGAACATAAAACACATTGGAAGCGGCGAAAAGAGGGCAGACAATGTGGGAAACAAAGGGATGAGAGAGATGAGACAAGTAGAAACCAATGCCGGAGATATGGTGCCTGCCGCAGGAGCCTGAGCGCTTGCGGCGCCAAGCTTGCGAATCCCGCTTCATTTCAAGTCGTCATGTCGTCGGCGCGCAGTAGATAACATCGAATGGTGCTGCTCGCGACAACCTGCTACATGAAATGGTGCCGTACGTGGTTGTGGATGTGGTCGCCATCGATGGTAGTACAGTACCAGTGGGTGATTACGGCGGCCACGTAGTGAGGGGCTGCCAAGTGCGCAGCAGTTAAAAAAAAGTGCAATGGCGGCATCTTCCGAATCAATTTGACTCGGCTTTTCGGCTCGGTCAACCACTATCTAATGGCTCCAGAGGGATTGATTATGGTCTACCTGGAATTTACAACGAATCGTCCCGTTCCGGTGCCCATAGACTTTGCATTGAAGAGGCAACTACTTGTTCGAAAGTCTGCTTTCTTCCTTGCTTCCTTCAACCAGTCTCAAGATGGTCAATCCCCCACCCCACACCAGGACATCCTCCAAGAGTCGAGTGGAACCAAGCCCTCACTCTTTCAATGTGCACTATTTCAACCGAACCTTGTTAGCCTCCATCACTCTAGTGTACTAAACCTCCTAGTGCCAATGCTCTCGGTAGCCAGGCCAGTAAGCATACCCGGCCTGACAGAAGCGTCACAAAATGTAATGGTTTTATCATGTGTACCGAATGCGCGTGGTCAGAAGTGACACAGGTTGCGATTTAGCATACAGACAACTTCTTGGCCTAAAGATGCTGACCGAGCCTTAAGGCCTAAGGTGAGATCCGTCATCCACTACCATGTGCGGTGCTCGCCCCAAAGCCCGATATAGCCTAAGAGTTGCGCGAAAGCGTCGTCCATGCGAATGGCGGCTCAAGGCAGGGGATTGAGGGCGAGGCTGGTGAGGGAGTACGCGGAGACGTGGCCAAGATGGGACATGTCATGTTTTGGCATGTTGGAGGCAGGGATTCAACCTATGGGGCTCATGTGCCAGACTAACTGATGCCTTATTTCGCTTTAATGAACCTTTAATTGGCCTCTGACACAGTTTACCATAAGTACAGTAGTTTTCTGGATGCCGTTATCATTCGGGGCAACGGGTGTGTTTGCTTCACAGGTTCTTTTCGAGCTCCACATGAAACCTCCATGGCGAATACTGATCATACCCTTTATTCCTACGATGCTTTATACTTTGCTCAACCTTGTAAAACAGTAATTCTAATGCCGGACATCAGAATGCGGTTGTTCGCTGACGCACGTTCAGCACGCTGGAGAAAACAGCTCTCTTATGTCGAATCTACGCTCTGTGGGGCCGTCTCACCTAGCAACCTTTCTCTTGCTTCATCCACCTCCGCATATTCCTCATTTCTTCACGCCCATTATTACATCCCATTTCCATGCATTCTTTTTGACAAACTCATCGAAGGACCACAGCTCCTTCTCCAACCAGTTGTCTTTCAGACGCCACACATATGTGTGTGTTTCGATGGGCTGAGTTGGCTCACTGTTGACTGCGAGCGGAGGCAAGGCAGTCGGGATGAGGCCGCCCTCCACAGCCTCTAGTATTGGCGCAACATCTTCAGGGACTGGCGTCAATGGGCCCAACGGATGTACGAGTATCCGCAAACGCTCATAACTCTGTGTCCCCAAGCAACGTGAGGAATGAAGAGGTAATGAGCAAAAAATGAACGAAATGAATGTGGGGAACCAGATACATGCACCGCCTTCGAACAAGTCAAGGGAATCCATGTCCTCCTTGGTGAGGCCCACGACTAGCATGCCGCGGACGCTGTTCTCTTCCGAGGTAAGCTCACGTCCGAGTAGAGTCTTGCCCCGCTCGGCTGGTAGGAGTGCGGGGAAATCTGCTGTCTAAACAAGGATACACGTATCAACCAATAGCCCCAGGCCGATGTCACGTTATAATACTTTGAGTTTGTGCCGCGTGTAGCCCTGTGTTGCAGTTTGTTCAGGTAGTGTCAGTTGCTCGCGCCGGAGCGTACTGTGGGGAGGGAGTGATGGGGACTCACGATTAGGATTGCGGGGCAGACATGCAGGTGGCTGGCATCGTTATTCAAGACCCCCTTCAGGATCTTAGGAAGCATGAGTGTCCCATAGACGAATGTAGAAGCCATGGTATGAGTGGGGAAGAAAGAACGTGTGGGAATTCCGCCACACTCTTTTCGTCGACTATCTAATCAAGGCGTCCCAGTACTTGGCCTGAGTCACACTAGCTGGTGAAGATGACTCGGATGCATGCTAATGACACGATCATAACTTACTAGATTATCATTGAACAAAAATGGAAGCGGCAAATCTACTACTTTAGTAGTTAGTGTGACTCAGGCCGCGACACCCGTTGATTAAATAGCTAAGCGAACCAGCGTGTGGCAGAAATCGAAATCCTACACGTCATTTTTTCTACGCTGACACCATGACCCCTGCATTTGTTTACGGGATGCTGATGCATCCTAAGATCCTGAAGTCTGTCTTAAACAACGATGCCAGCCACCTGCAGATCTGCCTTGGAATCCTAACAGTCTGTCCTCTCCCGCCCTGCCCCACAACTTGAAGGTGTTCTACGAGCAGTTGACATATCCCACCAAACCGCAACACAGGGCTACACGCGGTTCAAAGTCAAAGTAAGCTGAGTTCTTACAGCGCGACGTCTACCCGCGAACGATTGGTTGATGGGCTGATAATTTGATGTGTGTCTCTTCGTTTAGAATGCAAATTTTCCCGCTATCCTTCCGGCTGAGCGGAGCAAGTCTTTGCTCGGACGTGAGCTTGCCCTGGAGGAGACCGGCGTTCGCGGCACGCTAGTCGTGGGTCTCACCGCGGAGGATATCGCTGCCCTCGACGAGTTGGAAAGCAATCACGATGCACGAATCCAGTTCCCTTCTGTTCATGTCTTTCATTTCTAATGATCCGTTCTTAAAACTTTCTTCCTTTCCGTGCTGGTCGGGAAACACAGATGTACGAACGTTTGCCAGTGCTCGTACAGCCACTGGGCCTGTTCATGCCTGTCCCAGTGGACGCAGCGATGATGAATTCCGAGGCTGTGGAAGAAAGTCTCATCACGACTACTCTTCCCTCGCCCGCAACGACCAACGAGCAGACGCAACCCATCGAGACACAGGCGTACGTGTGGTGTATGGAAGACAGCGAGCTGGAGACGGAGTTGTGGTCCTTTGATGAGTATCTCAGAGATAACGGATGGATCTGGACGTAGGCCCTAGGCAGAGACCCAACGTCTATCTTTAGGCAGGGGCCTTGACACTAGCTACAACTCTGCGACGTGGAGATGGACATCGTAAAGATAGTTCTGTCTCTGTCCCTGATGCGATGCGCTTCATCTAGCTTAGCTTATTGTGAGGCTCATCCACTTGAACGCGAGAAGCGATGCCAACGCACGCTTGCACTTCGCAGGATCCAATTATCGTACATCATTCAAGGGTCTTGTTTGACTCGGAGTTACGCAGGAACTACAATCTTATCGGAATGCACCAAACAAAAATGCTAAACGGAAACGGCAAGCATGTCAAGCAAGGCCAGTGCCGGAGGGCAGGCAAGGCAGTCTGTCAGAAACCGAGAGTAACGTATTGTCAATTGCATCACTGTATCGTTTGTACTGTAACGCACAGTAGAACTGGAAGAGTGTCCCCATCCATCCATCGTTGCCAAACTAGTAGTCGTGCAACAGCACTTCAAATCCGTGGGTTAACGGGGTATCAATCTGCACACGTAGTACCTCGCAGGCGCCGTCATATTCGAACGGTACCTCACGTCCTTTCTTCCCTTCTCCCGCATCGCTCGGACTATCCGTGACCGTGACGACCGAGGGAGCCCTCTCGACGCCCAAGAAGATGACCCTGGAGACTTTCACGCCGACCTCGTACCCAAACGAACCGTGTACACACAACTTGCCCTCCGCGAACTCCATCTCTACATTCGTCATCTGCTCCGGTACGATGCTTACCCCGTCGTCAACATAAAGTGCGCCCGAGGCTCTCCCATCTGTACCGGGTGCGACAACAAACTCAAAGTCCGTCGCACGCAGCTCCGTTGTCGTCATCGCTCCCGTCGTACGGAGCGGGAGCACTGCGCCGCTGCGGATGTGTAATGGGATTGTCGTGAAGTTGACATCTGTAAGCGTGACATGCTGGCCGCTGCCGTCGACAGGTTTGAGCGTCGCGAAGTCGTAGAACTTGTCCTTTGGGAGGTAGATCGTCACCGTTGTCGCGTTCTCTTCTGTTACGGGTGAGACTAGGATCGAGTCGCCAAAGAAGAATTGTAGGTCGATGCCAAACGTCGACGTATCTGTCGGATACTTGAACCAGAGCGGATGGAGAACCGGAGAGCCATCCACGCTCGCTTCATGGAAGGCGGTGTAGAAGTAGTCAAGCAAGCGATATCTGTCAGATGGTGTTTAGCATCTAAGATCACGCTCCGTTTCTATCTGCATTCTGACCTAATTTCGAGGGCGTTCCTCGCAGCTTGAGTCACCAATGGCCAGAGATAGAATTCCTGACTAGTCGAATCGATGCTGTTATGCTTGGACATCGCACCAATGTCAACGGCGTCCAGTTGGTACATCAGGAAATACTCACATTCCTCATAAAGGGATAGAATGCGCCGAGCATGGCCCACCGAGCGCACAGAATCACCGTCGTGTCATCCCCTTGTCCAACCGCAGTTAGGATCCCGTTTAAGATAAGGATACGTTCATATACTCACCAAATCCGCAGATGTCACTTCCAACCATGGGTACTTGGAACAGGGTTGCCATGTTGAGCATCCCCGCGATGGAAATACGGTAGTGTTCCCACGTGCTCAGATTGTCGCCGAGCCATTTCCCGACCTTGTGTCCGGCGCCGGGGAACGTCGAACGGGTGATGACGAACGTGCGTAGGCCAGGGCGACGGGCGAGCATGGCATCATGGGTTGCAACGGACATCATCGTGCCATACAGATTGTCTGTCTCGAGGTATCAGACAACACGCTAGAGTGCCAGTTCTGTATGTGCAAGGACTCACGAGTATCGTACTCAACGAGCCCATTGGCATGTATTGAATTCGTCTATCAAACTGAGCATGCAAAGACCGTATATCTGGCGGGGATAGACATACATATAACGTCCGGTTTGAAAGCACACCCGCAGAGTTGTTGACGGCATACGGTGGGTTAAGTAGGTCGTCGCCTGCATGGTTCGGCACCCCTCGCTTCGCGTGCTTAGTGTTGCTGTTACCGAAAATAATAGCGGTGGGGTTCGGAGGCGGTGAGGTACGGGAAGGAGGGAAATCATTTGCGACAGCCTGGGCGGAGGGGTCATCACAGGGATAAATGCAGAACTATTCGTCAAAAACCCAGGTCAGGCTATGAGGATCATGAAAAAAGAAGAGCGAACGGCTAGCGCGTACACTCGTAGGCTCATTCATATCGATCCAAGCACCGTCGATGTCAAAGCCCGTGTTCGGGTCATAGAATCTCTCGAATTCTCCCGTCCAATATCTGAAACCCGTGCGCTGTTAATCCAAAATTTGGAAGAGTAAGGACGAAAGACTTGCTCGCCGACTTTCGGATGGAACCAATCTGGACAATTGTAGTGATTACAGTAAATCCACGAACCCCACGTCCTATACAGAATGCTCTTACCAGGAAAAACCGTAACACCTATCTAGAATGTTTAAAGATTCGTTTCGTCTTTACGGTTGATCGAAACATACCTGGCCAGACTACACCGAAGCTTGGGCTGCCATCCGGAGACTTCACCCAGAGGTCTAATTGCGTCCCAAGGTCATAAGGGCCATAGCCCTGGCCTGGAAAGTACCCAACAGCAGGATCTGTCATGAGGACTAAAGTCACGGTCATGTCATCACGTATATCCCCCCTGCTGATATATATGAGACATACCATAACGCTGGTCGTGTTTATGTAGGTAATCGATGATCTCGCGCATGCGGGCTGGTGGGAAATAATCTGGATCCATCGTGAATATCCTGCGCTTGAACATATAATCTAATCGTCGGGCCATGAATCAACATATCAATACCACAAAGTACGGATAACTTGCCAATATCAGTCCACATCGTCTCGAGCGGGATGCGGGCGGCAGAATAATTCGTGATGACGTTAGCCACGGCAATGTAATCTAGTCGTACAGAAGCATCTGTCACCCGCGAAGCTCAAAGAAAAGAAAAGCAGAAAAAATGACCCACCTCGGTACCCATATCTACATTGATGCAGGCCAAAGGACCAATACGGCACCTCAGCCGGAGTCCCGACGACCTGTGCATACTGCCTTGACGCCTCGGCAGGGTCGGTCTCGCTGCCAGCCAAAAAGTAAAAATCCAACACGCCGCCGATGACGTTATATTCGAGCGAAGCACCGGCGTCATCCGCGCGAAGTTTGACGTCCATTCCAGATGAGCTCAAGAAAAACACGGCGTGCGTCCCGCCACCATCGGGACGATGCTCAAAGTAAACGGGGTGGCTGCTGTACAAGTTCGTACCACTCGGGATACCAAAAGCATCGCGCGCCCACATCGTGCGCGTTGCGTTAACCGCGTCCAGCCGGAAAGGCTCCGAGTGCTCCCCGAGGCCGTAGATGTTCGCCGCGGGAGGCAGCGCGGTCTTGATGCGGAGGTACTGCGGCTCAAATATGAGGGCGTGGCCTGCGGTCGTGAAGAGCACATCGCCCGTGCGCGCGCGCGAAATGTTAAACGAGAATGGCGCGGCGCTGTAGGTGAATTTGATGTGTGCCGAGTCCGGGCGCGTAGTTGGGTCCGCCGCGGGCCGCGGGAAGACGGACTCGGGGACTTCGTAGCGTGTGTCGGAAGCGTCGGTTACCTTGAGATGAATGCGTGTTTCTAGAGGGGCCCGGTGAGGTGGGACGAATGGGGTTGGGGCGGAAAGGAGTATCCGTCAGAAAGGTACAGTTACATCCTCGACCGTTATAATGTTGGCGTACCGGTCTCATACACTACGGTCAGGTCCAGGAGTTTGATGTCCTTGCCAAAGACGTTGCAGGGTGCACCGGCGAGGACAAGCTTGGCGGTCAGCATGGGACCGTCGACCTTTACGGCAGTCGCATTGTAGCCTGGACAAGCATCCAACAGGGCTGGGTCAACTTCCTCTGCGCGCGCAATGTCGGGAGTCGTGCCAAAAAACGAGAAAAATATGGCCAGTACCCCCCAGAGGCGGGGCACGGGGACTCGGAGCATTTTGTTAGCAGGGAATCGTGAAATAGGCGGCGGGGAAGGGATGAGGAACTAATGGCATTTTATAGCCTGACTGTGACTTCGTTGAGTTCACATTCCATGACCAGACGAAGGTAGAATTGAAATTATCCCATCAGGAAGAACCTCGCTAGTGAGAGCTGCCGACGGGATACTGCTCAAAGTAATCAAAGTTCCGATCGAACACTGCGACATTCACACGTTCTCTGTTTACCTAACCACCCAACCAGATGCCAACGTGAGGTACGGTACGTAGCTGCATACAGCACCTGAAGTATTTTATGCCCTCCTTCCCACTACCCATCCATGTGCTCGCCAGAATGGACACTTGCATGCATCTTTATGCTTGAGACCATGCTTGTTACATGATGTACGTAATTCCGAGGAGATAAAGGATATTCCAGCTTCCAGCGTTGCATGGTACGTACAAAATATTCGTGCACCTTCTGATAATTTGGGCAACCAACGCCATCGTAACGCGACCTTCGAATACGTACGAACGTCACAGTGGGGTGCCGTTTAGCCTCTTGGTTAGCCTCGTCGTATCACGGTATAAGTATAATTCCTAACTCAACTCGCCCGAGCGCCACACACCATGACTCGAGTCGTTATCACTGCATTTGTCTCTACTAAAGAATTTTTTGGTGAAGCTACCAATTAGTTGAAGGCCAAAACTTTATGATCTCGCGCAAATAAATAAGGGCCAACACTATAAGCACCCTATAATGAAGGTGGTTCCAGAGCATGATCTTTCAGAATTTCGCAACTCTATGTAATCTTGCCCTCCCTGATTAGTATACTAGTAGCTCAATATTACTGTCATCATGGTACTGTACCTTCGACGGAGGTTCTTGTCCTGGATTATTGGCTATTACCACTTCCAAGTCCAGTTGGATCAGGCGGAAATCTAGTCCCAATTCACAGAACAATGGACGGCCAATTGAAGTTCATTTCTTCTTTTAAGTGTGCTACGTACGATAGTCCAGACTCGAGCTATACTGTCCATACACAGGAAATCACAAAGACATCAGTGGGATGAAACACCGCTTGTCTGTACCCTTCAACAGAAAAACGTAGTTAGTCAAGCACCGTACTGTACACCACGGTTAGAAAAACGCCCTCGCCCAACGCCGCTAAATCTGACTTACGGTTACGACTAATTCCGTAACACCACTTCGAATCCGTGCGTCAACGGCGTGTCAATCTGCACCCATAGCACCTCGGACTCGCAGTCATATTCAAACGGCACCTCGCATCCCTCTCCCGTATTATCCGAGCTATCCTTAAACGTGACGAACGCGGGGGCCTTCCCGATGCCCAAGAAGACAACATCGGCGACCTTCACGCCGACGTTGAACCCGAATGAACCTTGCACGCACAACTTGCCATCCGCGAACTCCATCTCCACGCTCGTTGTCCGTTGTTGCACGATGCTCACCCCGTCGTCGACATACAACACACCGGCCGCCGTGCCATCTGCTCCGGGAGCGACTACGAACTCAAAGTCTGACGCACGGAGCTCTGTTGTCGTCATCGCTTCCGCCGTCGCACGGAGCGGGAGCACCGCGCCACCACGGATGTGTAGCGGGATCATCGTCAAGTTAACATCCGTAAGCGTGATGTGCTGTCCCGTACCCTTAACGGGTTTGAGCGTCACGAAGTCGTAGAACTTGTCGTTCGGGAGGTAGATCGTCACCATCGTCGCATTCTCCTCCGTTACGGGTGAGACGAGGATCGAGTCACCAAAGAAGTACTGCAGGTCGATGCCAAACGTCGACGTCTCCGTTGGATACTTGAACCAGAGCGGGTTGAGAACGGGAGAGCCATCCACACTCGCTTTATGGAAGGCGGTATAGAAGTAGTCAAGCAAGCGGTACCTATTAGATAGGTTTTAGATCAATATTATACCTCATTTTCATAAGAATTCTGACCTGATTCCGAGAGCGGTCCTCGCAGCCTGAGCCACAGATGGCCAGCGATAGAATTCTTGACTAATAGTATCAACGGTATTATGCTAATATGTCATACAATCTCGTCAACAGTAGTCGATTGGCACGTTACGAAATACTCACATTCCTCATAAAGGGATAGAATGCGCCGAGCATAGCCCAGCGGGCACACAGCGTCTCCGTCGTGTTTTCCGCTTATCCCGTCACAGTTCGACTCCTATCACAGATAAAGAAGCGTAATGTACTTACCATACCCGCAGATGTCACTCCCAACCATGGGTACTTGAAACAATGTCGCCATGTTGAGCATACCTGCGATTGATATGCGATAGTGGTCCCATGTACTGAAATTGTCGCCAAGCCATTTCCCGACCTTGTGCCCGGCGCCCGCGAACGTCGAACGGGTGATGACGAGCGTGCGTAGACCAGGGCGACGGGCGAGCATGGCGTCATGGGTTGCAAAAGACATCATCGTGCCATATAAATTGTCTATCTCGAGGTGTCAATCAACTGGCCAAAGTGTCATTTCTGAATGATCAAGGAAAGACTCACGAGTGTCATACTCAACAAGCCCATTGGCGTGAACCGCATTCGTCTAGCGCAATTCAGCATACAAGGATCGTATGTCTGTCAGAGATAGACTCACGTATGCGGTCCGGCTGGAGAGGACGCCCGCAGTATTGTTAATGGCATACGGAGGGTTGAGTAAGTCATCCCCTGCATAGCTCGGCGCCCCTCGCTTTGCATGTTGGTTGTCGAAAATTGGAGCGTTAGGGTTAGGCACCGGCGCGGTACGAGGGGGAGGGACATCGTTCGCTTCGGCCTGGGCGAAGGGGTCATCGCAGGGATAAACACAAAACTATCCGGCAAAAACAAAGCTAAGATCTCAGAACAGAAACCGAAAGATAAGCGCAAGCGACGTACACTCGAAGGCTCATTCATATCAATCCAGGCACCATCGATATCAAAACCCGTTTCAGGGTTATAGAAGCTCTCAAATTCGCCCGTCCAGTATCTGAAACGGCGCAAGGTGAGCGTCTCGAAATCTAGTGAGGGACAGACTGAGCACTTACTCGCCGATTTTCGGATGGAACCAATCTGAATAATTGTTATTAAACCCACGCCAAGTCTTCAGATCTGGTCTCTCTTACCAGGGAAAACTGTGACGCCTGAATAACAGAGTATTTAAGGCCTTGTTGCGTCCTAGCAGTTGATTGGAACACACCTGGCCAGACTACGCCCAAGCTTGCGCTACCATTCGGAGCCTTGAGCCAGAGGTCTAATTTAGTCCCAAGGTCATAAGGACCATAGCCTTGTCCTGGTAAATACCCAATGGCAGGGTCCGTCATGAGAACTGAAGCCATGTCAGACCTGTTATCGCGTGCGTCCCACCACTAGTATATAGAAGACGTACCGTAACGCTGGCCCTGTTTGTGTAGGTAGTCGATGATCTCACGCACGCGAGCTGGTGGGAAATAATCAGGATCCATCGTGAATATTCGGCGCTTGAACATATAATCTGATATGCGAGCCGTGAATTGACATATCAACTTGCCACAGTAAGGACAACTCACCAATGTCAGTCCACATCGTCTCGAGCGGGATGCGGGCGGCAGAGTAGTTCGTGATGACGTTAGCCACGGCAATATAATCTAGATAGAAGCACCAGCCATCCGCAAGACTCAGCGAAAGGAATTGCAGACAAAAAAAATGACCCACCTTGGTATCCATACCTGCATTGATGGAAGCCAAAAGACCAATATGGCACCTCAGCCGGAGTCCCAGCAACCTGCGCGTACTGCCTCGACACCTCGGCAGGGTCGGTCTCGCTACCGGCCAAAAAGTAAAAATCCAACACGCCGCCGATGACGTTATACTCGAGCGAGGCACCGGCATCATCACCGCGAATCTTGACATCCATTCCAGATGAGCTAAGCAAGAAGACGGCGTGTGTGCCGCCAGCGGGACGATGCTCAAAGTACACAGGATGGCTGCTGTACAAGTTCGTGCCGCGCGGGACGCCATAAGCGTCGCGCGCCCACAGCGTACGCGTCGTGTTGGCCACGTCCAGACGGAAAGGCTCCGTGTGTTCACCGAGGCCATAGATGTTCGCCGCGGGAGGCAGCGCGGTCTTGATGCGGAGGTACTGCGGTTCGAATATGAGCGGGTGGCCCGCAGTCGTAAAGAGTACCTCGCCCGTGCGTGCGCGCGAGATGTTAAACGCGAACGGGGCGGCGCTGTACGCGAATTGGATCTGCGCGGCGTCCGGGTTCGTCGTGGGGTCCGCTGCGGGTCGCGGGAAGACGGACTCGGGGACTTCGTAGCGCGCGCTCGACACGTCGGTTATCTTGAGATGGATGCGTTTTTCTGGAGAGACGTGTGTATTGTTTGTGCGACGGGGGCGGGAGTGTGTATATCCGTCAGAAAGGTGTTACTGTTATTCGTTAATAACGCAGGCGTACCAGTCTCGTACACGACGGTCAGATCCAGGACTTTGATGTCATTGCCAAAGACTTTGCAGGGCACGCCGGCGAGGACGAGCTTGGCCGTCAGCGTGGGCCCGTCGACCTTTACGCTGGTTGCATTGTACCCTGGACAAGCATCCAAGAGGGCAGGATTTACTTCCTCCGCTCGGGCAATGGCAAGCAAGGAGAAAAGTATGGCGAACACGCCCCAGAGAAGGGACGCGTGGAGCATCTTGCTAGCAGGGACTTGTGATGCGTGGGGCAAACATGGAAACTTGATGGAACTTTATAGTCAGAATTGTAGTTAGTGACAAGAAGAATGAAAGTGTCACGGCGGCCATGCGGAGGCGATCAAAGCTATCCCCAATGCCACTTCTAGCGCCATCGCGTACGTACGACGCAAAACGGTACTTATGGTACAGCGAGTCGCTTGCGTGCAGATGGACACCCATAAGCAATAACATTAGCCTGAGAGTACAGCGCTGTGCAATTTAACTTTCCGGCAGAACCATCTCAAAATTCGAATAACATTCCGCGATAAGTCTCATGGTCACAGTTCATTAACGTCGCACTTTCACTGCTTCTGTGTTTTAATGATTCACTATACACTGCCATTGACAGAGCTATTACTAAAACAAAGGGACTGAATGTCCAGGAATACGTATTTTGTAGTATGGTATTTGCCAATATATACGTGCAGGGTAGGGGAAGGGGGAAGTGTGCATGTGTAGGGCGCTGAAAAGCTGGCTCGAGTGACACGCGGCACCCGTTCTTCGCGGGAGCCGAGCAACCGAGACTGAAGTCCGAAGGTATCCATGCGCGCTTGACGAAGTCCAAGCGCAATTTAACACTCCCGCCCGCATGTGGGCGGGGAGGAGCGACAGGCCACGCGGTCGTTACGGCTTGCGGAACTCGCATAGCACGGTGTAGATCGTGTTGAACGCAGTGTATATCTCCTCCCGCACCTTCACACCCGGACGGAAATGTCAGTTTTTGCAATAACAAGCGGCTAGCAGTCAAGAAACGACCAGTTACCTTGGCGCCAGTGAGGACAATCTTTCCAGACACAAAGATAAGGAGTACGACTTTGGGTTTAATCATACGATAGATAAGCCCAGGGAAAAGCTATCATAGGGTAAGCCATAAGAATCAAGGTACACGAGACACCTGGTCAACGCACCTCAGGTTCGTAACTGCTAAACTGTCCGTGGCTGTATGCAAGACCTTCAAGACGGATGGGGAACTTGACATCGCAGGAGCCGACGATATTCTGAATCTTGAATTCAGAAAACTTGGCGTCAAAGCCAAGCTTTTGGACGATGCGTGCGTATTTGCGCGATGCCAGACGCGAATCATCCTCACTTTTGGCACCGGTTACGACCATCTTTCCCGACGCAAAAATAAGCGCGGTCGTTTTGGGGTCGCGGATTCGCATGATGACAGCGGCGAAACGCTATGAACGAGGCAAACAAGTAGCATACGCGCTCAAGACGCGTCAGATTAGCCGGGTGTACCGACCTTTGGATTATACTCGGCATTGCGCGCGTGCAATGCGATCGTTTTGAGGTCCAGGCGACAATCAAGGTTTACAGTCGCGACAATATTCTGAAGAGTGGGAACAATCCCCTCAACAGCGGTGATATGTTGTTGCTCGAGGGTGAGAGGAGCCGGCGTAGCAGGAACCTGAGAAGGTGGCGTCGATGGCCCAGCCGTTGCCGCTGATGCTGTGCTTTGAGCTGCGGCCGGCAAGGGAGCGGTAGTTGTCTGAGAAGCCGCGGGCGGGACAGGCTTTGCTGAGGCCGCTTGCGAATTATAGAAAGAGGGTTGTGCGGAAGAGGCTGTTACCGGGCCCGGTCCTGGGAGGACGAGGCCAGAGACGCCATAATAGGGGTTGGATGCGGAGGGAAGTGCAAGCCCATTGGTCGACGCTGACTGTGACTGTTGTTGTTGCTGTTGCTGTGGTTGTTGTTGTTGTACCTGTGTCTGAGATTGCGGAGGCTGATATTGAGAGCGACCACCGAAGTTGAGTTGACGGGTAGGAAGGGAGAACGAGGACATGAACAACAACGACAGCGAACAAAGAATTTTCTAGGGCGTGGGAAAGTCGCGCCGGGGGGAAAAGAAGTGTTCAAAGTCTCTCGAGCTGCGGTCCTATATACCTAGTCGAATTGAAACTCCGACAGTTACTAGTCAGCCAAACCTTATTCGCCTCTTGATCTCACATCTGTCATTTGATGGCAACCTCGACGTTCCTCGTCCCTCGCTCGTTGGTGTCCCTCCCTTCCTATTCTCAGCATGGTTGGCATTCCCTGGGATATTCCATGGAATTATAGGCTGTTCGTCTGTGCTGTGGCTATGCCATACTCCCTTTCTCTAATCCCCATTTACTTCGGGCGACCAACGGCCAATTCAATTGTCCACGCTACTGGAGTGCTGAAACTGATTGACGTTCCAGCATTCTCAGGCCTTCGCATCCTTGGGCGTCCCGCAATCTTTCTCAAGGGGCTTATCAACTGTTCATCTGTGCTGTTACCCTCCTATAAGCTGTGCATGATGCCCTGTCCCCTTCCTTTCCCATTTCTGGCTCCGGAGCTTTGTGGCATGATGTTCCGGTGCTCATAGCATTGACTCGGTCTCAGACGCCTTGGAACAGCGATAACGTTGTGCGACCTTCGAATTTGTGGTTGTTTGTACGTGTTGATTGTTTGTCTTGTTAGACGGAACATTCTAGGGATTACCTTTTTTGGCCATCTTTTCAATTACCAGATTGTCAAATGCCAAACAAACCAAGCCAGATATCTCAAATGGATACCCACGCATTCTCAAGTGACAACCTAGTATTGTGACATGGATTTATACCATCTTAACACGATGCAATTCCTTGCTTCACTAGATTATTACCGGCCTTGATAAAGTAGTAATCACCTGTACGTAATTATTAGCCGAATTCGAGAGCGTTCACAGGAAAGCTATGCACCATAGATGATCCCTGTCAAATTGTTAGGCGGTGATGCGGGATTATTAACCGTCCCGTTGGACAGTAAACTCTGCCAGGAAGGCGCCCAAAATGCATTTGTCGTGTCATGCAAAATCTACAAACAATGCTCAGAACACCGTCGTGGGCCCGAAGGAAGAGAGTACCTGGATCGCCGCATTGGTATAATATGACACCGCGCTCTGATTTTGCTCATGTGCGGCAAGCAGCAAGAGTCCGTTTGCAGCTATCATTGCAGCAGAGCTGTCCGCGGGTCGCGCTGGTACAAGCGGCGCGTTGAAGTCCCAGGGGACGATCCCATCTTGAGGTATATTATTCAGAAAGTAGCGCGCCATGCTCCGCGCTGTGTCCAGGTATTGCACTAGCCCTGTGCGATTATACACTATGACCACGACAAAGAGAGGTCCGCGTTGACATGGGCAAGCAAAACGAGGGAGTATTCTATCACATACTATTCGCGAAGCCATAAATGCCCCATGCTTGGCCGCGGCTCCAAGTGCTCGAGTTGGAGTAGCCCTGCACCGTGTCCCGCGAGACGACAACGCCAGTCGTGGGGTCATAATCCACGACCTGGATCGACGACCCTGTACAAGTGCAGTCATAAAGGGAGGCCACAGAGCGTGGTAAGCAATGTCAAGGGGAGTCGCACCATCTGCCCGGACATTGTTCAGCATTGTCTTGTTGGCGTGCGATATGGCGATTTGTCGTAGCGTGTCGTTGCCCGTGAGGTCCGCAGCGCTGAACAATACGTCGATTGTCATCATATTGTCGATGATCACAGGGAATTGCATTCCGGGCCTTGGATCCCAGCTGAGCGTACAGCCAACGACGGGGTTGAAGCGTGCCGCCAGCGCTGTAGCGAACGCCACGACAGCCTGCCGCGCAGTTTCGTTTGTCGGGTTGCTGGATGAGGGAATGCAGGTGTGAATAACGAACCAATAAACGTAGAAATAATTCAATGTGGGGAGAAGTCTGGACAGAGAGCGGGAGTGCCACCTACACGGAAAGCTCATCTACAAACGGGAAGCTCAAAAACCCGACGTCGTGCCCGACGGTCGTATGCGTTTCGAGCGGAATCTCGCCAGTCGCTGACGCGCGGCCGAGCTCGAGCCACTGTGCGCTGGTTGTACCGTTCATGACGTGCGGGCAGAGCGCGGCCCGCTCGGAAAGGGCGTACAGCGTTGCGGGGAGGAAGCCGGACGTCCATATGTCTGCAGGGAGGAGAATCCATGTGCCTGTGTCCCGCGTGGTATACTGCGGATACGAAGTGGGGTTAGCGTTCTGTGCAAGTTGGGCGGTTGTGAGGAGTTTCGTGGGGATGAGGGGGTCGAAGAGCTGGGATGGAAGTGAGGAGCACCCAAAGGCAGGGATTATAGACAACAAGGCAGAGAGGAACAAGACACGCATGGCTTCGGGTTTGCAGCTAGATTTGTTGTAGGGGGATCACAGTACTTTATATACCGTACGAGACATGGTCGGGAAGACTCCCCAGAGAACGTCCCATCCATCATCTGAGGCCACCGATGGCCATTTCCCCCCCTCCGACGCCGAGGAGGTAGGCTAGGCCAAATTTAGTGTTGTCATGACTCGGCTCGACATGTGGCTACTGAATTGAACCGTTCGCAAAAAATGGCCCAATATGGACATTTTCGCCATTTTTGGCGCCCCGATTTTGAGTCGCGACATCACTCGACGGGAAGACTCGGGAGGGCGTGTCAGCCCGTGGAGCGAGCTAAAGCTGACATGTCTTATTCAAGAGGCATGGAGATTAAGCGATGACCGTCCGGGTAAGAGATCCACTAACTTGGACAAGAAGGGCTGGGTCATGTCCTCCCCAGAGAACGTCCTATACCCCTCATCTGAGGCCACCCCGATGGCCATTCCCCTCCGACGCCGAGGAGGGAGGCCAGGCCAAAGGCGGTCAAATCTAAGTACGTTGAACCATCGGTATTCGATGTCCTTAATGTCTTCCGTTGTCGCTGGTCCTTTTCGAGGACTAACCTCGTGGCAAACATCACCTCGGCCCAAAAGGCTGAGGACGGAAATTTTTCTTGGGTTGAGTTCACTCCCCAGTACCACTCCCACTTGGTCAAGCGTACTGTCGCACTTATATCTCACCCTGTCGCCAAGGTGAAAGAGATGAAGTTCGTATATATTTTGGAGCTTCTCAACGGGGAAGGCCATGGGACTTTCTTCAATTTCCAGAAAGGTGGCCGAAAGGCCAAAGGAGAAGAAGCGTCTTGCACGGAAGAGGAGCAGTGGCTACTAGGCGAGAGCGTGAGAGAGAGGCAGCGAAAGCTGCCAAACTCCTCTCGTGGGCGGAGCTGTGGGAATTGTGGGCGCAAGTTCAACTCTCGCAAAACCGCCCGTCGGCGCAAGTGCCCCGAATCCAAAGAGATCGATGACAAGGAGCAAGACCCTGTGGCCTTTGACCCAGGACTGCTAGGCAGGGTCCGATGTCCCTCGAGGTCACCGACCTTTGAAAGGGAAACTAATGTGCAAACGCAAACGCGACGATCTCGGCAATGTGGTCCGCTACAAAGTGCGCTACGTGGCTAAAGGCTACAGTATGCCCAACGCTACGGCATCAATTATGACGAGACTACGGCGCTCACCGCTCGCTTGGAGTCCTTGCGCTTCGTCTTACACATTGCTGGCGCCCTTGATTGGGACGTTCAGCGGTTCGATATTAAGACTGCGGTATTCTGCCTAAATCCGAAGCGATGTTCATGGAACAGTTGCCCGGCTTGGCCCCTCGTAGCAAAGAAGACTGGGTCTGGCAGCTTTTGAAGAGCATCTATGGGATGAAACAAGCGAGACGGATTTGGAATAAAACGTTCCACAATACGATGGTTGAATGGGGTTTTAGCGCCCCAAATGTGACTGGTGCGTCTATCGTCGTCAAACCCCATCTGGCATTATGATCTTCGTACTGCACGTTGACGACATCATATCCGCGGCTTCTAACAAAGCAGAAAATGACTGGTTCAAGGCACAACTCAAGGAGGAGTGGCATATCTCCGACCTGCGGTAACCCAAATTTGTGCTCGGTATTGCAATTAATCGTGATCGCTCCTCACGCACCGTTAGCAGTCCGTTAGCCTCTCTCAAACAGCTCTCATCGACAAAGTTGTCTCGGAGTTCGGCCAAAGTGAGCCAACCCTGTCGACACGCCAATGGTCCCTGCCCAAATCACCCCTGCCATCATCCCTACCCCCCCAAACAGTAATGCCAGCCCTGCGGTAACCGGAGAGTTGCAGGAACCCCCCATTATGCCAGGCCATGTCCTGGCGGAGGCCCTCGAGGCTGGGCTGCGAAGACAAATCTGACTGGATGAAGTCTCAAGGTATTTGGCAGGAGGCTGGAAACGGCTCCGCTGAGGGTGTTGAGCAGCACTTCCAGCAGCTACTGATACAGACCTCTCTCACTACATACAAAGTCTGTTATGATACGGTGTGTCGGGTTATGGGGCCGCTCTCCCATACCTCCGATCACAATGTTCTCTTCCCATACAAATGCGCCCCGCGCAAACTACCTTACCCACTAGAACCTGCTCTAAACACCAACCCACTCGATTTCCCTAAATTACCGATGTATGGATAGATACACCGTTAGACCGTAGCTTGTTGCTAGACTCAGCGGTATATAAATTGGATTTTTTAAAAAGGGCCGAGGACCACTGAGCAGGAATACCCTCATTTTGAAATGGAATAACTGTGTTAGGAACTCGGGTGTAAAGTGAAAGAAAAGTACATCAGCGAATCGAACAAATGCGATATCTGTACGGCCGGCCGGAGATCCGAAGGCATGTGGCTGGTACCCATAAATGGCTGGACTTGCCATAATTGTGACCGCTCCGGAGTCTGCGCGTCGTCTCGCAGGCCGGAAACACATTCTACTCGTGCAGCCTCTCCGTGCCCTCTCTTCCTCTTCCCCTCTCTTTCCATTTCATCCTACCTATAGAGACCTCTTTCTTAAAAATGGCTACTACATTCGGCACAGAAATAGTCGCAACTATAAACAAATTACAAGATGTCTTCACTGCAGTCGGCTCCAGCGCTGCGCAAATAGACCTTCCGCAGATTTGCGTGTTGGGCAGTCAGAGTAGTGGGAAAAGTTCAGTGCTTGAGGTGCGTCGTAGCTGTATCCTCCTGTACGACTTGCTAATGCCTATTCGTAGAATATCGTCGGCCGAGATTTCTTGCCACGAGGCTCAGGCATTGTCACACGTCGACCCCTTGTATGTTACCTTCGGAAGGCCTCACACTTATTTCTCATATGATATACAGGTTTTGCAACTTATCCATCGACCCGCAACCGCACCAACAACGAATGGTGCCATGCGTGAGCTATCCTTCCCTGATTCAAATTCCTTTGGCGTTGATGAAAAGCCTAGCAGCCGGCACAGACCCTCGGATGAATGAGAATGAGTGGGGTGAATTCCTCCATCTCCCTAATGAGAAGTTCTATGACTTCAACAAGATCCGTGCCGAGATCATCCGCGACACCGAGGCCAAGACAGGTCGCAACGCTGGCATTTCGCCGCTACCTATCAATTTGCGCATCTTTTCGCCGAACGTCCTCACGCTAACCCTCGTCGACTTGCCTGGATTGACCAAAGTACCCGTCGGCGATCAACCCAAGGACATCGAGAAACAAATCCGTGATATGCTCTTCAAATACATCTCCAAAGCTGCTTGCATAATCCTCGCGGTCACACCAGCCAACACCGACTTGGCAAATTCAGACGGTCTCAAGATGGCCCGTGAAGTCGATCCAGAGGGTACCCGGACAATTGGTGTTCTCACCAAGGTTGACCTCATGTGAGTATTGAACTCGAATTGCTTCTCCGTCGACGGCGCTGATATAGAAGAATCTAGGGATGCCGGCACTGATGTCGTTGACATTCTTGCGGGCCGTGTCATTCCTCTACGTTTGGGCTATGTACCCGTTGTCAATCGTGGCCAGCGTGACATCGACACGTCCAAGCCAATCCAACAGGCGCTCGACGCTGAACGCCAATTCTTTGAGAGCCATCCCGCCTACCAAGGCAAGTCACAGTACTGTGGCACGCCTTTCCTCGCACGCAAACTCAATATGGTACGTGCCGCATTCTCATCCCGTGTCCAGAGTGTCAAACTTATGCATCTTGTAGATCCTGATGCACCACATCCGAGCGACACTTCCGGACATCAAAGCGCGTATCACGTCACAACTACAAAAGTACAATGCGGAACTGCTGTCCCTAGGTGGACCGCTTGGTGACGGGAACTCGTCAAGTATTGTGCTTAGCATCATCACTGAGTTCACGAACGAATTCCGCACGGTGATCGACGGTAACACGAATGACCTATCACTTAACGAGCTTTCCGGCGGTGCTCGCATCTCATTTGTGTTCCATGAACTGTTCAATAACGGTGTCAAGAGCATTGATCCGTTTGACCAAGTTAAAGATGGCGACATCCGGACAATCTTATACAACTCATCGGTTTGTGCGGAAATTTGGTTTATAGTCGTCACGTGCTCACGTTGTGGCATAGGGTTCCACACCTGCCCTTTTTGTCGGGACCGCTGCTTTTGAAGTCATTGTGAAGCAACAGATCAAGCGACTCGAGGACCCTGCGCTTAAATGCTGCCAACTCGTCTACGATGAACTCATCCGCATTCTTGGCCAACTCCTTACGAAAATCGTATGTTCCTTGTTTGGTGTACGCACTTTCTCCTAATGTCTTTCATACGCCATTAGCAAGCATTCCGTCGGTATCCTGCGCTGCGCGAACGCTTTAACAGCGTCGTTGTCAACTTCTTCAAGGTCGCGATGGCACCAACGACGAAACTTGTGTCCGACATGGTCGCCATGCAAGCCTGTTATGTTAACACGACGCATCCTGATTTCCTCAACGGCCACAAGGTGCGCGTCAACCATGCTTTCTATACACTTTACCAATCTTTCTGCTTTAAAGGCTATGGCAATCGTGACTGATCGGTTGAACGCGACTAAGCCCGCGACGCCCGACCCCAAAGACAGAAAGGCGCAGGTGAATAACAGCAAGGATCTTGAAGTTGACCTCAAGAAAGAAGAGCCGAGCTTCTTTGGTAGCTTCTTCAGCTCAAGCAAGGCCCAACAACAGAAGGCCAAGAAGGGCGCGCAGGCTATGGAGGCGCCACCGCCAGTCATTCGTCCGCAAGCCGCACTGAATGACCGCGAAACGCTTGAGACCGAGGTCATCAGTGCGTCTCGACGTTTTTGTCTCCCCGGCTCTACGCTTTCATTAACAAATATCCCAATCTGTTGCAGAGTTGCTCATCCACTCGTACTTCAACATCGTGAAGCGCGAGATGATAGACATGGTACCTAAAGCAATCTCGCTGACGCTTGTGAACCACTCGAAGGAGAACCTCCAGCGCGAGCTCCTGCAGGAGCTATACAAGCCCGAGGTGCTCGAGGACCTGCTCAAGGAGAGCGAGCTCGTCGTCGCGCGCAGGAAGGAGGTCGTCAGCATGGTCCAAGCGCTCAACAAAGCCGAGGAGTGCGTCCCTTCCTGTTATACAATCACGTGTTTTCGGCGGCTAACCCGCGCTTTTTAGGATTGTGGCGGGTGTCTGAGGCGGTTCCGATTCTGGGTGGCATTATGTCGCATGTTACTCTTTTTTTCCTCACCTAGTCATTTTTTACATCTTTCCTTACCCCGTTGTCTAAATGCGAGTACACTAATAATACCCGTGCTGGACATATTTTCCCACCCACCCCCAGATAGCGCTAGCGATTGTGTCCCACAGCCACAGCCACACTCTCGTTAAGTCAGGTTTTTAGCTTTGTCTACCTGATCGGTGGCTTCTTCAGATGCGCATCTGGATTTCCCTGAAAGGATTGTGGAGGGTTCCTGGAATTCCACAGTGGTAACGGTTTGCCGCAGTGTCGGTGTACCCGCACTCTGCTTTTAATTGGGCCACTGAAATGCCACCGTTTGTCATTTCCTCCCAAAAACTATCCTCGCAGGCAGTGTTGTTTCTCTTCATTCTTTTCACGACTATTTGTTATGGCTAGCCCCAAGGTGCATCTGCCTTCACCTACGGAGCTCGAGTTCTGGTCATCAGCCGAACTATCGCTATTGACTGAGGATTCTTCACCAATGCCGGGGCCGATGGACCTCCTGCTGGACGGGTACATATCGCACACACTTACGCCTCAATGCGCGGAAAAGTACGTAAAGCTCTTTATAAAGTGCCTCAGGAAAAAGCCGGACGCATCGCTCGTAGCGCGGGACGCCGAGTGGGTCGTCCTATGCTCGAAGAAGGCGCAGCTGGCGCATCAGCTCCAGCATCGACTCCAGAATCTGCAAGACCAGCAGCAGCAGCAACAACAACAATCCAAACAGAAGAGGATACCCGGAAGTCGTCACTTGAACGGGCCTCCTCGGTCACCACCGCCGCGGATGCTGCCTAGCCAGATCAAACACCTGGACGACGCCCATCCCCATCGCACCTGCGAGGACGTATTTGACTACAAGGTCGACCTCTATCGCGGTACTATCGTGCCGCAGGCGACGCAGATGGGCGTTAACACGTACACGGGCGTGCAGTGCCCGTTCTTCTTCATACAGTGCGACGGTACGCTGGGCATACCGTACACGCAACGAGAAGAGGCTCGTACCCTGCTGCGCGACCCGATGTCACTCGCGCCCGAAACGTTCAGGCGAGATAACCAGAACTTGCGCGTGAGGATACAGGTAGGTAACCCCTCCTTTCTTCGTTGCAAATATTTTTGTGCGACTAAAGCAGTAGTCCGCCAGTGGCCGGGATATAAAGTATTTCTCTACGAGTTTAGGATAATGGATCGCAAGCTCGGGGAGCAGGTGCATATCCCGATGTACCGCGTCGTTGAGCGGGTCGCACGGGGTCTGCATCGTCTCTATCTGGTGAGTCTCGAAAAGGCTCGATCCCAATCGACGAGTTTTTCTCTCTCTCTTTTGTCTTGTGGGGATTGTTTTTGCTCATATGCACAATGGAATGGCGGGTGCCGCTGCGCGGTGGCTGTTGCATACGTCATGATAGGAAGGGGAACTCGATCCGGACACGTTCAGCGAACGCTGGAAGTTTGGGGACCGTGACGATGGCGGAATCCATCCAGACGAGATCAATATCATCGGCTTGCTGCACATCTCGCAAGGCTCATGGATGCCGATTCTCCAGCTGAACAGGCACATCATTCCGAGATGTGATTTCTTCGGGGAGAAGATGAGGTACGGGAACAAGGACGTGCCGCGCGAGGATCCGAGTTGGGAGAGTGCTAGTGATTATAGCTCACCGTTGACCCCTATCAGTGACAGTGACGTCGACGATGAACGTTGAACGTTGAACACCTGATGCTGCCAGCAAGAAAGGAACAAGAGCACAAAGGCAAAATTCGTTGCCAGCCACTTCAGCAGCAGGAATAACGTCAACAAAAGTTGTCGTCGTCCTCTTGGGACAGGCTATTGATGGGGACCCAACCTCATTTAGTTATTATCCTCCAACATGTCGTTTTCCTATTTATATGTCCGATGGGTCGGAAATCATGGCGCAATCGCAGCAGTCCATAAATAGTAAACGCATTTTGCTCGGCAAAACGCCCGTCGGGCTTCAACTTGAACTCCTGCCAGTGGGTCGGTGAAATTTACCAAATCTACATTAACCAAGGCGGGCCACATTCACTTTCGTGTGGTCATCAGGCCTGAGGCCTTGTTCTGTTTTCGTTTTTGTGCCAAGCGCTGTCGAGTCTGACTGGTCACAATGCAACCACTGGGTCGAGTCTAAGCTAGTTTCCTGTGCGGGCCCAGCCATCCGCGTTACAGTAATTTACCTTCACTGTAGTGTAATTAGCTCGTGGTCAGTATCTAGGCAGGTCTAGAATCGTTACTCAGGGTTCTTCGGAGTCAGCACTTGAAGCTTGAAGCGCTGTGCTTTGTGCCGCAGGCATGCAGACACTGAGCTCCTCGGCTGTGCTGGCATGCGCGAACTTCTACCTAAAAGCGCACTTACCCTCGTATGAATCCTCAAACTTCTTTGAGTGTCCCATCTCTGAGCTTGAAGTTAGTAACGCAGCTGACTACTTCAACACCAACTGTGACGATGATGCATGGTGACCTAATCTGTGGGTGCCCCCCATAGATCGTAATCGAGCCCCCTCTTCGTTTCACTTCTCCCGCGAGATATTTCCGTGACACGGAGGGCGACTGAAAATGCTCGGAACCATTCGGTCATACCTTGACGGGATTTCCCATTACAATGACCGCGGCAACAAAAACGTTTTGCGTTCTTGCGTGTAGCATTACTATGTAGAGATTCAGCCGATAATCATCTCAACTTTTTCGAAAATTATGAGCAGGGCTACAGCCTAAGTACATTTAGAGTTTTCTGAGCGTTGGTTACAGTCCAGACAGCTGCACAGGTTTTTAAATCGGGGCCTAGCCGATACAAGCCAGTTTTGCTGTCTATCAAGAATTTTCTATAAAGAATTTTGCGGATAGCCACATTGAGCCACATCTCCACTGTGGTGCGAGATCCTAAGGATGGCACGCTTGTGAGTTCGAAATGGAAGGATAAAAAAGTTAACAGAGTAAAGAACGGGCTCGCAATCCTAGAGGGATGCGAACGCGTTGAGAGACTCGAGAATCACATGGTTTCTGGGGTAAATGGGGTATCGGTTCCTTCTTTTGTCTTACGACGCGGCGCCCTATTTATTACACAGGTTCTGAGGCTATGTAAAGGCAGGCAAACAAGACCTAATAAGATTAGAAGGGGATAGAGGGAAAAGGGAAGAAAGGAACATGCGTGAGGCCGTTGCGACGTCGGCTGGCAAAGGAATGGATTCAGAAAGGGGACGTGTCGGCTTGCTCGTTTTGGGGTGTGAAGATATTCGGGACTCGTCGGGCATCGATGGCGCCGGTTCCGAGGACAGCGCGCGTGCCTCCCTTACACCACCTTATAGTCACTCACTGAGACGTTGACGTTGCCAAGTCATGCATGAGGATGTGAGCGAGCTTCCGAAGTTCCGACGGGCATCAGCGTTATCGCCCACAGGCAAGCGAAGCACGCTACCATTAGTCTGCCTGCACATGATACTTAAGTTGAAGTGAGCCCGGATCTGCAGTTGAGTCACCTGTCACATGGGGGAGAGATGACCCAGATGACCTTGGAGATGACTTATGGGGACTTGTGGGAGGTTGCAGTGTTTAGGTTTGTCACACCTTATTTCACCACCTTAGCATAAAGTTAAATCAAGTTAGAGCAAGAACCACATTAACACTGTCCTATGTCTTATCACATCAGACATAGAAATGTTTCGAATACTTTTCTTGGAGAAAATGAGAAAAAATAAGGAGGAGAATATGAATGTAGGATCATCTTAACGCACTAGATCTTAAACAGAAGTTGGGATGAGCGGAGGGAAATGAGACCAGCAAGTCCACCGCCCAGTGGAAGACTCACCTTCAGAGCTATGGCAAAATCCAATGCTCCAACCGAGTTAAGAGTGAGGCAGAATGGGCATGAGGTTATCACAATACGCAGCATGCACTAGAGATAAACCAATTGTTGGTGAAAGGGGCAGCTAGTACTGTACCCCATCTGATCGTTAACATACGCCTCAGGCGACGCCACGTAGTGAGTACACCTTGAGCGTTTTTACCTTTACACTAGATCAAAGAGCCCCGTCATGGGTATATAAGGTGGTGGCCTGCACTTGATGTGCGGGCACCAAGTAGCTGAGATGTTTCTCAAGTCGATTCCGCGCACCGCCAGAAACGCCTTGCCCACCAAGGGCGTCTCTTACCAATGCCGTCGTTTCGCACGCCTCGAGACTAACACGATGACCTCCTCCCTCGGGCTCTCCAATACCACTTCCACAGCCAACCGCCGCTCAGTCTCCCCCCGACGTCCACGCGCGGTGGCCGTCTACTGTGGTGCCAACCCTGGAACCGTGCCTGCTTTCCAGCATGCGGCGGCCTGTCAGTTCTTCTTCTTTGCGTCGTTGAATCTCATCTCATCTCGCCTTTCCACAGCCCTAGGTCACGCACTCGCGGCTGATGGACGCCCGCTCGTATATGGAGGTGGTTCGAGAGGCATGATGGGCATCATTTCGGGCTCGGTCCTCCAACACGGCGGTGCTGTTACCGCCGTCGTTCCTGGCGCCATGCTGCGCGGGGGAGGCGAGGGAGAGGCCATGACGGGTAGCGCTATGAGTCCCATCGAACTCGAAGAGAAGGGCCGCGAAAAGGTAAATATCATTTTGATCCTTCTTTCCGATTCAAGCCCTACAGACTATAACCGAGTTTTCTGAAACTTCTTATACAAAATGACGACATAGGTTGAATCCGTGAGTCTGCTCTTCTTCGCTCCGTGTCTTTCCGATCGACTGAAAAGCTTTTCTTTCTTTGACTGGCTGGCTCATTGTAGATCGTCGTGGATTCCATGCATGAACGCAAAGTAGAAATGGCCCGTCGAGCTACTGGGTTCATCGGTCTTCCTGGTGGATTTGGCACCTTCGAGGAGGTGAGAATGATACGCTGCTCTATCTAGCCTCAAATAATAATCGTAACAGATCATGGAGGTAACCACCTGGACACAACTCGGAATCCATACAAAACGTAATGATCTCATAGCTCTTATGAACCCACGGCGGAACATCTGACTAACCATCCTTTCCACCGCCGCCACCGCTTGCTGCAACCAGCCGTTGTGGTCGTCAACGTGCTCGGGTTCTTCGATCCGCTCCGTGCGTTGATCAAGAATTCGATCGCATCCGGCTTCATCAAGGAGCGAAATGAGAACCTCATTACTTTCGTCGATTGTCCGCCCGGCACAGACCCGACGAGTTTCGACTGGGGCGAGGCCGCACTCTCAGCTATGGATGACTGGTGTTCACCAGGCCCGGGATATTTCGCTTGGGACGCATGGGAGTTAGCACCATAGCTTGTTAGCGCAAATTATCGTGTATTCTACTGCCGTCCTGCTCGGCACAGGCCGTATGCGATAAGCATTCTACCTGATTCAGCCCACTGAACCTATGAACACAATGACTAAGCAGAATTTATTTTCTTCTCTAATGTTGGCACTATTTTCCTATTCGCGTCCATGAATGCCCTAACATCTTCGTCGGTGATGTTTTTTCTACGCTGTAATGAGATACATATCGTCAGGTCGTGTCACTTATATGAGGTAACGCCGCAACATACTTCCTGGAATGCTCCCGTAAACTCCTGTAGGACCTTTATGCAACGTGCTTTGAGCTGTCCTGTAAGAAGGCGCCCTGCGCGATAGTCCTGATACAAAGTTTACTTCTCAGCTTGTTTGTTCCCAAATATATCGCCCGACTCAAAAGGGCTTACCTCTCCGATTTGTGCCAACTCGTCGTCATCCTCGAGGAAGAAGCTCAAATACTGGTAGCTAACGTCGACGTCCGTATTCCCGCCAAGCTGTCGGTGCTCTTCCTCCGTCTCGCGACCGCCACTGAATCCATGGCGGTTGATTTTGTTCTTTATCTGATTCGGGGTATCGTTCATAAATATGCTCGAGTTGACGTCCGACGCGCTCATCTTCGTCTGCGGGCCCTGTAACGCGGGGAAAAACTTGGCATGCAGTAAGGTCGGCTTCGGGTACCGCAGCTTGTGCGCGACATCGCGCGTCAGGCGGAAATATGGGTCCTGGTCGATCGCGCATGGGATCAAGCAGGGGATGTCGGACCTTGTGCCGAAGATTTGCGGGAAGGAGTTGGAGAAAGAAGGCGCGGCCTGGATCGCGCCAAAGTGTATCTTGCCGATGTTGTCACTGAGCAAGCGAGGCGCGTCCTCGCCAAGATAAGACAAGATAACAAACAGAGATGGGGGGAAGGGGAACGGACGAGTCGTTGAAACCGAACGTCGCCTTCGCTTGGCTGACGGTGATCTGGCGCGAAATTTTGGACACGTTCTTGTAAAACGCGCCGCCGATGTAGTCATAATCACTGAAAATGAACGTCTTTTCGAGCTTGAATCCGACGGCGATGATGTCCCTCGCATTTTTAAACGCAAATTCGTGAGTCTGTTCCGCTTTGAGTTCATGTTTAAACAAGAACTTCTCGTCATCTAAGCGGATGACGTGAGAAAGAAGATCAAAGAAGATCAGCTTATGGCGCACCAGTTAGCTGGATGACCAAGGGAACATCAAACACGTCCTGTAACCACCTTCCAGAGCGACAATATGGATTTCCGGTCTCGAGCATTGAGATAGATCCATGACTCACTTGGTAAAGACAAAGGGTATCATGTGTCCTAAGTGCATGCTATCGCTGCTTGGCCCTCTGCCCGTGTACAGAAAGAATGGTTTTCCCTGCTCATAGCGATCCAAAATGATATTGAATTCTCTGCAAGCCAACATAGCAACCACAATATCAGCATGCTGGCAGACATGGGCCCAGCGCAGACAAACACGCACCTATGGGAGAAAAACGTCCCGCGACGCAGAAGGACATGTGGTCTATGCCCTGTGACACGTTCGAAGCGTTCTAGAAGCGCAGAATCGACCCGTCGTGTACCGAATTGGTCTATGAGCTTGTCGTAATCGATGGCCAGTTGTTGCCCGTCGCTCGAGACCGACCCTTGTACGTCCCACGGTGTTACGATCTGTTCGTGCGCCGCCAGGGGATCCGCAGGCTTGATCGCGGATGTGCCGGCGGTAGAACCACTGTGGTAGAGATGTTATTTATATGGATCCGGCAGAAGCGAGCGATCATGGGGTGAGGACGACGATGGAGGGTGGATGATTACTTACTCGAGTGCGAGGGACCCTGCCAACTTTTCTGCAAGATTGTTATCGGACCCTGTTGTTTCTTCCGGCGCCATTTCTACTATATCTACCAAGATGTGAGAGTGAGGTGTCTGTGCAAATAGCCCCGTTTTCGATCACGATTAGGTGTGAGTGTGAGTGTGAGTCGAATTGACTCGGTTGCAACGCGAAAGAGTTGTCTTATCTCTTATCTTATCGTGATGAACTATATCACGTGCGCACGGTCACATTCTCCGCATGTCTTGCATGAATCATGATCACCATATGCCATGATGAGGCGATGATAATACAGCGTTCTAGCGGTCTCGCATAGGATCTCATTAACTGGGACTTTGCTTGCAGATCGACGCGACGTGGCGCACCACGCGCCACGAACGGACACACGCAAACAGGCCTAGGACCATCTGGCCGAAGAGGCGATTTCCTACCTCCACCCTCCTATGTGTTGCGACAGGTATCATGCAAGAAGAAAGATTTAGACACTCTGGAGGGACACCATTCAGAGAGGGTATAAACGCTATAAGCAAGCGGCCTTGAGTTTTCCAGTCAGGACTTCTGAATAAGGCCGAAAAGGGCTCATTCCTTAGCTCCCTTCCCCCTGATTTCAGGAAGGCCTAAAGTGTTTATATTTAATTGAGGGTACGTACTAATTATACTATTTACCGTAGTCCAAACGTGGCGAACAAAGGAAATGGAGCTGGTAATGAGTTTGGGGCCAAAACACGAGGAAAAACAGCGAAAGGCATCGAAGGCGTTCACAGGTGTGTGTGTCATTTCACAGCCAGCCCCGACACTTACTATACAAGTAACACGAGTGATAGCGAAGCGTGAGCTGTTCGAGGCTCCGAGTAGGGGGTTGGGTGCAGAGAAAGATCCCCCCGGCGCAGTACTTCGGAATTCGACCAGTTTGACAATGGTGTGCGTCCCTGCATCACGATAACGGTCACCCCTTCGCAAAGAACGCACCTTCGGCAAACTTGAAGTCTAGAGCCCCATGGCACGCTCTTCCTAGTTGTGGCATCCCCATGGGCGTCCAAGACAGGGTTATCCCCACTCGAAGTGCTTCCGAAAGGACCCACATAGCTACGGTGCAGTAGCGACAACCCTCCGACTTTATTTGTGAACCTAGTATCATGGGACGGGTTAACGTCGGGCCCGGGGACTCGAGGCGGAGGCGCAGTAGGTCTGCGACGGTATCGAGGGCTCGCTTCCATAAGGGGTCTGGGGGCTCTAAGAGTCAGTTGCGAGTGCCGAGGACGGTCAATGGGATAAGAGTTTTAGGGGATAAGATTTTTAGGCTGTTAGTGGCCACTGCTCCGAGTCTATTCAAGTTCCCGTCCAGACACATATCCAGTCAATGGGGACTGGGAAGAGCCGCTACTTGTCCTGTCGAATGACCAGCCTGTGTTTAGACCATTGGTGACAAAACTGGTGGGTGATGGACTCAAGACACGCGAGTCACGGATGCTAAAGATGAGGTATGATGGTAAGTGCTGTATGGCTTTATCCACGCAATCGAGTCGGGTTCTCCGGACCTGCATATCCACTACGGTCAAAGGTTTTGCTTTTCAAGGCTTCGCCATACAGTAGAGCAAGGCCAAGACGCGTGGGCAATGGCTCCTAAGTCCGAGAAAGTGACCCCACTAAGCAATTAGCACTCCCCCTTGTACGTAGACTCATACGTAAGGCTAAGGCTGTGCTGAGTCCTCGGCGCTCAGCGCGTACGCCGCCATCATCGTCTTCGCATGCTCCTTCATTGTCTGCAATGGCCGAGGGAAATCAGTATGACTACCTCTTCAAGGTGATTGCCCCGTCATTTCATTTTTCGTTATTTTTGTGATTTTTCTCCGTCCCTGCCTGCTGTGTTCGAGACGCTTCTGATACGTGTCCTGCCCGTTTTGTTAGATTCTACTGGCCGGCGACTCGGGCGTCGGAAAGTCGTCAGTTTCCCGTTGTTGTCGTTGATTAGCTGTCAGATGCACTGACTGCCTTGGCCCTCTCCTTTCTGACCACCTAGAAATTGTACGTATGCAATGCTGGGGTGTGGCGTGGATATGTTACGGTAGCGCTGACCTTGTCACCACAGTGCTCTCCCGGTTCACACGAAACGAGTTCAATTTCGAGACCAGGTCGACGATTGGCGTCGAGTTCGCGACCCGTACAATCATGATAGATGATAAGAGGATAAAGGCGCAGATATGGGACACTGGTGCGCACGATCCTTGCTTCTTCCAGTCACCTGTCACGAGTTTTCTCACCCGTCCTCTCAGCGGGACAGGAACGATATCGTGCTATCACTGCGGCGTGCGCCCACTTTCCCTTTCTCTGCACCTCTTAGGGGGCATTACCAGCACAGACAAGCTGAGACGTGCCGGTTCTAGGTACTACCGCGGGGCTCTTGGCGCGCTGTTAATGTATGATGTCACAAAGCCATCGTCCTTCAGCAACCTCAAGAGATGGGTTGAAGAGCTGCGCGAGCACGCGAGCCCACACATCGTCACCATGCTTATCGGAAACAAGACAGACCTCGACGCTGTCCGCCTTGTCCCCGCAGACGTAGCCGAGACATTCGCAGGTGCGTTTCCGTCCTCATGCCCCGTCCCTATTCCCGACTTCCCTCCCTCTCTTTCGCTATGTGAAACAGAAACGGCCCGGCTAAAAATGTGCGCTGACTATCTTTTGCTTGGCACTTTTCTTTCTTTTAGCGGAAAACGGCATGATGTACATGGAGACATCCGCATTCAGCGCATCTAACGTCGAGTCTGCGTTCGAGTCTGTCCTCACACAGATATATCATATGGAGACCAGCAAGCACACCGGGTCAAGCCCTAATTCGTCGGGGCGACCTCTGAAGATGATCGAGAGACACTTCTTCGATATTTAGGGTGCGGTTTTGTTACTCTTGTCTTTTCCTTGGTGGTATGCGTCTTGCATTTTTTTAAATACATCTTCACCGCTTTGTATTTGGTCCCTGAGTTTGGTCAGGCATGTCGAATTGCCAATGTTTGTTGTTAATATTAGAACGCGGCACACGAAACGCACACCGAAGCACTGGGCGCGTATGGGTGGCGACACCGATTATTCCTGTGTACTGAGCCAGCGTGGCAGTCACGTCTTTTTTCGCCTGTGCCTTATCAAAGATGCCGAGTGCGCAATCCCTGATCGATCATGATCCTATATTTTTGCAGCCATCAACCGACTTTCCAAGGAAGCCCCTTGCAATGTATCGACCAGGCGTCACATCTATCAGGAAAATTGGCCTCTAGCGTTTCCCTTTCTACGCCCACTCTACAATTTCTGTACAGATCCAGGTTTTATACCGGGCCCAAAAATGAATAACTCATTATTCTCGTGAAGCTGGACTCATTATCAAATCGCGGTACTCTCCGGGTGCTATCCTGCTCACCACCCCTGGGGCCGAGTGGTGAACACGGGGGTAGGTCCAGATATACCAGCCATCCATCCTTCACCAAGAGAGGTCCCAAATCACGCCGAGAGTTGCCGACTCTAGTGTTACGTCTCTTTCACGTTCGTCACATACGCCGCAGCCTACGTCCAGTTACAAACTGTAGGTACTGCTCGGAATCAAGCGGAATCAGGGACGCGCCGGAGAAACGTAAATTGGCAATTGTCAATTATTTGATGGTATCACGGCGTCTTTTTCTCTCTCCACACGAAGCAAAACCGACAGAGCAGACTTGTCCCCGTGTTGTCGAACTGCGGTACTTGAAAAAGAATAATGCCCAACCCAATACAGCTCTAAGGGGAGGGATCGAGGGGGACCTGTGAACACCGAGATATAAAAGTTCCCAGCCAGGTTCTGTCCGTCGATGTCCGCCATATCCTTCATGATCCCAACTGTGGGCGGATTATGCCTCATCTCTATGTGGGTATGTGGGTATTTCACCAAATAGTTGCCATTTATCGTGATCACGATGATCGGCGATAGCTGTGACACCCGAATGGGGATTTAATATTGAAGTACCGAAACCCCGATACGGACGAGGCCTCACCATAGACTGCATAGCCGCATGGAGACCAAACCCCATCAGCAAGGCCCTCTTCTGTTAGTCTCGGCGATATGGCGGCAGAGAGGTTGGTGGTAGGGAGCGGAGGCCAAATGAGGTCCAGCAGCATGCGCTGTTTGAGCTTGAAGAAGCTGAACAGCCCTCCCTTATCACGGTTCCCAATATAATGAGCAAATCAATGTTTCCAGATATGCTCCAACGTTGAACTCGGTCCGGTCCTCTCTGTCCCGGAACATCAATGGCGGCCTGGATAGCCCGCATCATTTCCTGTAAAAGATTTGACATTTCAGCGTCGGGTTGCACTACAAGTAGCATTGAGCCCTTAACAGTGCGCGCGCCTGGTTTGCGGGCCTCTATGAGTGCGGAGAAGCGTCAGAGTTTATGATGGAATGATAGGTTTGAGTAGAGCACTTTGATGTAGCCGCCCGATCGAATACCCTAACAGAACCCATTATGGAGAGGAAGAGATTCAAGGAGAGAAAGAACCAGATATTGAGCGCGATCAAACGCCGGACTATTCAGGGACATTCAACTTGCAAAGACTATGAAATCCGCGCCAAGGCCTGCAGGAGACCACGAACCAGGGAGTCGCAAGTGGGCTAGTACAGATTATTACAGCAGAAAACACCCACCATGTCTTCCAGAAGAGAAGCACTGGGCAGCCAATTCACCGTTCAGCCTTCTACGACACATTAAACCGATCAGACTGCACCCGCCGCATAGGCACAGCGCACAGCTTTATATGCTGCGCATTAGGAAGGGGGAATCCTGGATTCACAAAAAAGGGGTGCGCAAACATTCTCGACAACAGTACCAATACATTGAAGCGTGATCCGAAACTTTGTCTCCTAATAGAAATCGTCCGAAAGTGGAAATATATAGTCGACGAAGGAACCCGGGAAACGAACTTAGCATGGAAGGGGAGGCGACGGTGGTGGTATCATGGCATATGGGTATTGCAGCCTTAGATCGATTCGTACTGATATGAGCACGATCCAACGGTGTGATCGGGGGTGAACACGAGGCGCTGAAAAACGAGCAAGCCTGCTAGGCAGTGGCCCAAGACAGGTTTCGTAATGCGGCGTTACCAGAAAACACCGGTGGTATCCGGTGTGTGATGGAAGGGTTGGAGCGCCCTTACAGCTGGGAGGGGCGCAGGGGAACTTGAACTAGCCACAGCAGCGTTTCCTCTAGGCTCTATGTCGAGGCCGTGATCGTATGCATCTATGAACTCGATAATACGCTGGCCCCGCAGACCCTTGATTTCTTCCAGTATTTCGGTAGTGAACTTCTCGGCGTGGCGGGCCACAACGTGACTTTTGATCCCGTCGGGGCGAACCCAGCGGAAATTGCAGAACGGGCATCGCCGCCGGGCTGTGTGTTTCTCCTTCAAATGTCGATTAAGCTCCTGGGCCCTTCCAAAATCTTTGTTGCAATTTGGGCAGACAGGTCGCATACGGCGGTTCACAGTACGATTTCTGTAGCCCATGGTGAAGCTTTGGACAATGAACCGTCCTCCGGTTCCGTGGGGATGGACAAAATCGGTGGCGCTTGCCTCGCGGGATGAGGAAGTGGGTTGTACATCTGTCTGAATCCAACTAGGGGGGGCTTCGATCTGCGCGCGAAGGGGAAGGGAGTGTCAATGTCTAACTTCCTCATCACGATGTCATGCTTTCATTACCTGGTCGTACGCACGGTTTGCTTCAAGGGTTGAGCCACCAGTCGAATCTCCAAGTAGTCCAAGGTTATCATCGGGGAGAGATACAAACGGCTCTTCATTCGGCCGAGGGTTGACGGAAGGTTGACGATGGATCGTAGAAAACATTTCGAAGGATTAGGAGAGGTAAAAGTTGATGTCTGTAGGTGAAAAAACGCAATATTTAAACCGCAGAAATTCTCGAGGTGGAGTGGCATATGGATACGCACGTACAATGACAGGGACGGAAAAGGTGTGGTATAAACAACGTTTTTGAGGAGTTATTGAGTGCCATCCATGATGATTCAAATAAGTTCGAGATTCTTGGGCAGGTGAAAGTGAGAGCCTTTAGGAGATGGCCCCACAGGCGTCAGCATGAGGGTGAGACGCGGAAATAGGCAGTTGAAATCGAGGATCGCTTTTCCACCAAAGGAGAGAAGGCAGAGGAGAAACGACATGGCAAGGTGGCAGTTGGTTCTGCCCAGTTGCGTTGGATTTGAATGAACTCTAAATTCTAAGCGCACAGCGCTTGCGTTGATCTGATGTCTGGCTCCAACAGAACCCCTGAAAACACCAGGCCTAGGATACGGTCCGTCCCCTCGAAAAGTACTATCGAGAAGTTCCAACTTTCCTGGCCGGCCACATACAGTACAGTTTACAAGTTTTTTCGTCCGGTATTCTGGAGGTATACCCGCAACTTAACAGCTTTACTGCAGAGAGGTCTCCAGGTGACCCAAGTCGTAGATGAGGCACTGATAGGGAGCATCCCGAACTTTCCATTCGCACTCGGCACAGGAATCCGCAAGCCAGACTCGGCCCCAGACACACGATAGGTAGTGCACGGCCCAGAAGATTGTGGAGACTGGGGCTAGGGTTCTGTGAGCTGTGCGGCATGAGAACGGGAGTCAACGGGCGAAACGCACAGCCATTACAATCATATAATTTCGATCATTCAGGCGGACAATGAGGTTGAGTGCTGCGTGGATGCTTTATTGCACACTCGCACGCCACAAAGAGACTAAATGAGGGGTATGGGGCACTGAGAACATTGTCTGATGGGTCACACACCGGGAAGACGAGGAAGCGCAGAGCGCAGAGCGATCGTATCATGATTGCAAATTTGCAATGAGGTTGCCGCGCGTATATCTTCGGTCAAGCGAGCTGCTCAATCGGGCAGTCACACTATGTCACACCCTAATTGTTCATGTGACCACGGGTAGTTGTTTTGTTATCGACATTCATCAACCGTTGGTCGGTGGGCCGCATTTATTTGTTTCTCGACATACAACACGCCTTTCATCATAAAAACACATGTGGTATGTCGGACAAAATGAACGAGATATTCGATGAAGCGCGTCGTCGGGTGCCTGTCACGCCTGGCCGTGTCAATGACAAATACTCCCTAAATCGAACATGCCGAAGGGACACTCTCCGCTTCTAGAATTAGTTAGCATCAAGACACCACGAGCCCAACCAACCGATCCCACTCAGCCACTCTATTGCTCTCGGACAGTCGTCACCACGGCTCACTACATAAAGTGCCACTCATGAACGTAAGTATCTCGTCCTTTAATCCCACAATCCGCCAATGCCGTGACCTGACGTCTCCAGCATCAATTCTGAGCCTAACTCTCAAGGGTTCATCGCGACGTTTCCGTGAGCGAGGGCCTGTCTCCGAAGTTCACGATACCCTTGCCGCCCCCACTAACATCCGTGGATATCATAATGTCGGTAGCGCATGTGGGCTCGCCATTCCTCGAGACCCGGTCCCGCCACTGGGTGCCCATCTCAAGTAAGCCACTCTATGCCCTTCTACTCTTCTCTGGCTGCATAATAATTTATCCTTTTCTCCCTGCCGTCAGACATTTGTCTTATTTCCTCGTTGTTTACATGGATAGCTCGCCGGGGTGTATCTCTACACGAATTGTGTAAGTGATACAGCACAGCGGTTTCTGAACCCTATGTACGAGCCGCCCACATTATCGAGCAACGATCACATGGGCCAACAGAGACCAGACATTTGCGTTTCCCTCCATGTAGTCTGCTTTAGACGTCACTCGTATACGTTTGTAGCCTTCGACCATGATATTGTGCCGCAGAATCTGGTGCCTCTTCATACATCCCCGTGGATTTCCCCCCCTACAACCAACTGGTTTACGTAGCGGCAGGTTTTTTCCCTGATACAAACCGGACAAGAGGTATTCTTATGATTCTTCAACAAGTTCACGGCAAGCTTACCTGCTTGTCACATTCAGTTGTCGTCGAGGTGAGTTTTGTCTCACTGGGTGCGATGCCATTCTATGTGACCCATCAGCCTTCGGTGATACATTATACCATAACATTGGGGTGAATGTCTACTATTCTGCACATCAGATTGAGATTACAGTACGCAAACGCTGATGGAAATTCAGGGTTGACAATATCTGACCCAGCGACACTTCTCTGGGCGATAGACGATTTGAGGCTCCAGAGTGCCTTGAACAAAATTCGGCGTCCAGTTCAAAACGGAGGGGCAGGGTTCACACAGCGTTCTGAACCCCGGTGATATCCACTTTCCGCACGTTCAAGAAGGATACACCTTTTCTTCTGTGAGTCACCTGAAGGTGACCCTGAAATATTTACATGAATTGTGAGTATATTACTGTGTGCACTGCCTGAACTCCTTTTTGTAACCCCATGCCCTCTCCTTCCCAGTCTGGTGCCACTCCCTCTCTCGTCTCTTTCGTCGCCTGCCTTGCTTCGCTGCTCCCACCTAGGATGGACGTGTTGGTCGCACGCTATGCTTTCTCGTTATCTCACCTTACTAGTTCATCTCCACGTCTTTGGGTTGGGCTGTAAAACAATATAGTAGGATCACGACCTAGGATGATCGAAATGTCGACTCGCTCATCCTCTGACATGTCATAGCGCCGGATTTATGGCATGGCTGGCATTGTGAGACTGGCAGAACGCAGACAATGAGATCAGGTTTAATTGAAAGTATCGCATGGGTTCTAACGATTTGTTTGTAACTTATCTAAGATAGAAGCAGATATTATTATATTGATTTAGAGCTGGACTGAAGTTTTGCGAAGCTATATTGAGTTGAGCTCGCCTACATACAATTGGTTGCGAGGAACATCGAGATTTCATCATATCAGTCCCCATTCTTCTTCTGACTTCCTTTTGTAAAGTATAATGACGCACAATATGTTTGAAACCCAACTTCGGCCATAACTCCCGCGCCCACTTTCTTTGGTACCGCACCGGTCCGCACGAAGCGACTACTAAAACCAACTGATTGGGCTGGGCACTCACAGTGACCACGTTGTGTCGCCATCTTCAAAAACTGATAAACCAGACTGCACACTAATCTGAAAGACAGATACAGTACGACATGCAGGCCTGCGAGGCGATGACCTGGGCTGCAAATAGGGAGAACGCGAAGCACTGGCGGGAGCTAAACATGAAGCCGTTTCTCGTACGGAAGATTCCGAGTCCGAGTCGGAGCCTCGCTTTATGCCACCGCAACAGTTCCATCACTACAATAGTTGCTTTCGAGTCTGGCTGTGTGGTCACAAGTTCACTCTAAGACGTTCGGGGGTCATCTAACCGTGTGGGTCCCATTCTTGTGGTGCAGGTCCTGGTCATCAGGAAAATGTACAAATGCTTTTCCATTACAGGACTTCTCTTACTGTGCTTTTCACAGTAATTTTTATGTAAGTTTTAAAAATTAAGAAATGTATTTGAACACTTTCCTGATGCTATACTGGTGGACCAAATAAGGTCAAGCAGCGGTGAGGGCATTTGCCTTCATGAAGCTTGACAGAAGCTTTGAGCGGCCTTCCCTTCTCAGGGTTCCTAGAATCCTAGCATAAAATATGTAAATCGATGTCTCCAGACATGCTTCAGTGCTGGACTCGGTTCTCTGTGTCAGTGTGTCCCGGGGCATCAATGACAGTCTGGATGACTTACATCATTTCCTGCAAAGGGTTTGACGTTGCAACATCGGACTACACTGTGAACAGCTTTGAGACCCTGTCAAACGTTCGCGCGCCGGGCTTGTGGGCCTCTATCAGTGCGGAGAGCGTCGCAGTGATAGGACTTATTGCATGGAGAGGAAGAGATTCAAGGAGAGATTAAACCAGATGCTGAACGCGACCAAAGGCGGGACTGTCCACTGGCAGGGACATTCAACATGCGAAGGCTATGAAACCTGTAAAAAGTCCGGCATGAGACCACGAACCAGGGAGGCGCAAGTGGGCTGGTACAGATCACCACGACTACAACAGAATTCATTCCTTCCGGAAGCAGCTGATTCACCGTGTAATCTTACACAGCATACTACATGATGCCGTATTAAACCAATCAGGCTGTGCCCACCACCTAGGCACAATCCACACCTTTCAGTTGTTGTACGTATGATACGTATTTGCTCCGCATTATGAGTGCGATTCACACGAAAGGGTTGCGCAAACATTCTCGACAATGGTGGGAGAATCACTAGTGATCCGAAACTCTGTCTTCTAATAACGGTCGTCCGAAAGTGGAAATAGTCCACGAAGCAAAATTAGTAATAAGCAGACCAAATTTAGGGTAGAAGTGATTAAAAAGGGTGTTGGTATCGTAATAGAGGGGTATGGTAGATTGGGATCGATTCGTATTGGGACGAGCGCGATCTAAAGGTGCGATCGGGGAGAGTGAATACGAATCTTTCTGGGGAAGGGAAAAACGTGCAACCCTGCTAGGCAGTGGCCTAAGACAGGCTCCGTAGTGTGGCGCTACCAGAAGACGCCAGTGGTATCTGGGGTGTGATGGAAGGAGCGGAGTGCTGGGAGGGGCGCAGGGGAACTTGAACCACTGACAGAAGTGTCCGTATCGCCTCCAGGCCCCATGTTGAGGCCCTGATCATATGCATCCATGAACTCGATAAAACGCTGGCCTCGCATAGCCTTGATTTCTTCCAGCATTTCGGTGGGGAACATCGCGGAGTGACGAGCCATGACGTGAGCCTTGATCCCATCAGCGCGAGTCCAGCGGAAACTGCAGAACAGGCATCGCCGGCGAGCCATGTGTTTCTCCTTCAAGTGTCGTTTAAGTTCCTGAACTCGTCCGAAATCTTTGTTGCAATTTGGGCAGGCAGGTCGCGCACGATGGACTATGGTACGTTTTCTGTGGGACCTGTCGAAGCTTGGGACAGTGAAGTGTCCTCCTGCTCCGTGGGGTTGAATGTAGTTGTAAAAATTGGTGGCGCACGGGCTTGCCTCATGGGGCAGGAAATTGGGTTGTACAGCCGACTGAACCCAACTAAACTGGGCTCCGATCTGTGGGCGCGGGGGAGGGAGAAATTTCAAAGTCAGAAGTTTCCTGGTCACAATGTCATGCTGTCATTACCTCGTCATACGCACGGTTTGCCTCAAGGGTTGAGCTACCCGCAGAGGCACCGAGCAACCCGAGAATTCCACCTGGGACAGACACAAACGGTCCTTCATTCGGTGGAGGATTGACTTGGGGTAGTTCTGAGTAGGGAAAGGTAGAAAACATTTTCAAGCCGGATGATTAGGAGGAGTGGGAACTGGTGTCTGTGGGTCCAGAGGTGCAGTATTTAACCATCTGCACAATGGAAAGACAGGAACAGTACACTCAACATTTTTGGGAAACGACTGGGTGCCATGACAAGTCTCGACTAATCTCGAGGGTCTCCGGGTTGAGTAAGTGCGAATAGCCGCGACGGCGGCGCCTACTGGCGTTCGGGCACGGATGGCCGGACGAAGAAGCGTGGGGTTGACTTACTTACTCTTCTCGGCGTCGGCCCATGAAACACACCGTGATGACAAGCGCCACTAAAAATGAAGGACCGAGAAGCGTGGTAATCGCAGTCGTTTGCCTTGTTCCTGGTTCTACTTGCGCTGGGATTGATAATAATGGACTGAATGAACACCCAACGTGTAGCGCTCAGTAACCTCGGTTGATGCGATTGCCGACATGACTGTATGAGACCTAGGGATCGCTATCGATCATCAGAAGTTACCACCTCCCTGGCCAAACACATTCAATACAGTTCATGTTGTGTTCTGAACTTTTGAGGGTATGCCTGGCACTTACTGCCGAGATCCTCTTCAGTGAGATAAGGTGGTGATAGTGCCAATTCCGGAACCCGAACCTTCCGTTCATCATGATTCGCACAGCCAGAGATATGCCCCACGCCTCTAAGTGGCTCAATGAGGGATATGTGGAGCACAGGATTGCTGGTGTGCGTGCCGTGTGTGCCGTGCCAGTGTGTGCCATGGAAACGAGGGGCAACCCTACGACGAGCAGTGTAACAACACACAGCAATTGTATCTGAGATGTTGATTATCCAGGGAAACGGGGCTGACGACTGTGCCAGGTGTGTGCATGCCAAACTGGTTGGGCCTCTGTTGCACGTCACAAAGTAGCTAAATAGGGAGGTTGTAAGAATGGTGTCTGTTGGGTTATGCTCCGAGAGAATGAGGAAACGCACAACCGAATCAGTGAAGTGGTTAATTTTTCAGGGCAGGAGATCTTACAGAGAGGCTTTTGTGCTGCGGGATGGAACAAACACAAACATACAAGTGTTGGCGCGTTGGCGCTTCTGTCGATCCCACTCATCACTCACTGCTCTCGGCTGTCGTTACCACTGCTGACCACTTAACGTGTTATTCAAGTACCTCTCATTCTCAAATCTCACCACCAGCTAACACCTGACATCACCAGGATCCAAATATTTGAGCTTGTTATTGAGCTTGACTCTCCAGGGTTCATTATGCGTTTCCGCAAGCAAGAGCCTGTCTCTGTAGTCCCCTCGCTTTACACCTCTATCATTCCCACCCTCTCTCCATCCTTGGATATCCAAATGTCGGTTGCCCAGGTGGACTCACTATTCATCGAGAACCGGTCCCACCATTGGGTGCCGACCCCAAGTAAGTCCGCTCGATAGCCCTTTGACCCTTCCCTTACGGGATAATTTCCTTCTTATTTTCCTCCGAGGCTCCGCCACCAGACTTAATCCTGGTTTCCTTGCTTCTTGACCTGGGTCGCTCACCAATATTTATCTCTCTGCACTAATTGTGTAGGTGATATAGCGGCTTCTGAGCCCATCCACACGAGGCTGTTGAACTCAGGGGTGCATGGATCGACGGAGACCAGACGCGTACGTTTCCACCCACGTGGTCTATTTGAAGAGGTCTTTCATGGGTATTCTGAGTCATAGCCTTCGAGATGGATACAGTGTGCTAGTGATGCCCTTAACCGCCTCTTCGTAGATCCTTCTCTGTGGACTTCTCTTCTAAACGCAGTTGATCTATTCCCTAACATGAAGCGAACCGGAGCCATTCTTTCAATTCTTTAACGAGTTCGCTACAAGCCTACCCGCTTCTCGTAATCATAATCAATTGTCACTTATCATGATGTGAGTTATGCTTCATCGAGTGCTATCCTATCTGGTTCATTGTCCTTTGGTGATACATCATACGATGGCATTGGAGCGAGTGACTACTAGAAGGCGCATCATATTGAGATCACAGTAAGTAAATGCTGATGAAAATTCAGGACTGGCAATATCTGTCCCAATGACACTTCTCTGGGGCGATAGACGATTTAGGGTTCCAGAGTGCCCTGAATCAAATTCGAAAAGAAGGGGAAGATTTCATACGACCGGGCATATTCCTTTTCCCTGCCATCAGGCAGGATACACCTTTGCTTCGGTGAGTAAAGGTAACCCTGAAGTTTTTACTTGGGTTGTAAGCATATAACTGCGTGCACTGCCTGAGCACCATTTTACAACCCTATGGTTCTCGCCTTCCCTGTCTGGTGTTACACCCTCTTTCGTCCCTTATCCTCACCTGCCTTACTTCGATGTCACATATTCTCTCTACTAGGATCGACCTCGCGTTGGTCGCACGCTATGCTTCTTCGTGATCTCACCTAAGTAGTTCAGCCTAAGTCGTCTCTATGTCTTTGTGTTTGTCTGGAAAATAATATAGTAGGTTTACGAACTTGGTAGATGGGAGGATCGAAATGTTGAGATCTCGCTCATCCCCTGCCATGTCATAGCGCCAGATTTATGGCGAGGCTAGCATCGTGAGACTTGCAGAACGCAGATGATGGGATCGGGGTTGACCTGAAAGCATCGGCTGAGTTCTGCTTACTTGTTTATATAGAAGCAAACTCATCATATTGATTCCTTCGTCAGACTGAAAGTTTTACGAAGGGGCGTAAGGCCCCGCGTTGCCCAACGCGTGACCTAGACACTCTCGGGCGCTAGTGACGGCGTTCAACACTGAGTCATCCTTTTCTCTCAACCATCCCTGCCGCCGCAAGCTCCAGGTCCGTCCGCAACACGAAACAAAGATGCGCAGGCCGCATCATCGCCATCATCACTCCCAATCGCACTCCTTCCCACCCTCATCGCCTTCGCGTCGGGATCGACTCCGACCTTGCCGCCACCGCCTCCCGTCTGCCGACGCGTTCGCCAAGCGACGCGCACTGCCTCCCATACCATCCCTCCTCTTTTCTATGGACCTCGCGTTCGGATCTACCGGCTCTTACAAGCCCTCATTTAATCGTAGGGACATCGTAGGTACCACGTCATGTATATAAACACTTACCCTCCCACTCTCAGGACAATAAAGGTTCTTCCCTCCTAGCTCTGTTTGTGAGACCCGCCGCGGTCGCTCTCCTTTCTCTTTCGTCACTATTGCTTTGAGTCGGACTCGCCGAAGTCCTTAGTCCCGCCGCAGCCGCCAGTGCGACTCGCCGTTAGTCGCCCCGCTGCCTCAGCTCCAGTCAACCCGCTGTCGGTCATCCCGTTCTCTTCCTTCGCGCCCGTTTTCCCATTCGTTCCATTCTTCCTCTCAAACATTTACCCCTTTTCCTCCTCTCTCCCTCTCTTCCTGTGTCCAACTTTACCTGGCGGACGCATCCTGGTCATGCAGCCGCCATTCAGGGGAAAGTGAACTATGATTATCGAGGCTTGAGCTTGCCTACATTCAAACGTGGTTATGTGGGGCATCAAGAATTTCATCATATCAGCGCCCTTGCTTATCTTCAGGCTTTTGTGGAGCACCATGATGCACACTCGCGTTGCCGCGCCCACTTTCTTTGGAAAGGCCTTTATTCCGGGTTATTAGGCAATAGCTGACTACTAAGACTAAGTAGTGAGTACTGCTTATCACCTCCACCACCGTTGTACGGCCGTTGAACGCACTACACGCTCATAACGTATATATTAAAGGATGCGTGAACTGGTCCATTATACGGGGCATAAATACATCGAACGATAAACCAGTACATAAAGGACATATGGAGTTTCAAAACACGAAGACTCTTCGACTATAAGTGATTACGAGAATACGCTTGTAAGGCGAAAGACAGCGCATGTGCGGAGGAGCCATCCTCGGAGAGGACTCGCATATCTTCTAGATCTTCCAAAATCTTGTCCATATACTGAGCGGCCCCAGATAAATGGGCAACTCTACAACACGATGCGTGAATCTTGAAGTAAATGGGATTTGGCAACGGGAGGTCCGGGTGTATACTTTGGAACGTTACCGGATTTGCCTTGCTTGGCCCAAGAAGATAGCATTTTGTTGCACAAATAGCATACGTATTCTGTCTGCCACCCTGCAAATATTCAGTGTTTGAGCATAGAAGTCTGAAGAATCACTCACGACGGCTTCAAACCAGAGATTTATATCATCAAATAAGCTGTGGATTAAGGGATCTAGAGTCACGACATTATCGAGGCTGTGGGCACCGGCACCGTTCAACCTTTCGGGAAGATCTTTGTAACCAAAATATTGCAAGGTAGTCCACACGGATGCAGCATAGTCGCGCTAAGGAAATGAACATTTGGTACTGACCGTGATGGAAGACCGCTCGTGAGGCACACCTTGACGCTGCCTTGGTTAGAGCCGGAAGTGCTTGCGTTGGTCGAATGAGGAAAAATAGGCACACACTCCGTGGGGCTCAGAGTCGTGCGCCGTAAGATTCGCAAACTTCCCTCTTGAGCCCGCAGTCTTTTTGGATGGTTCTAACATCGTATCTTCCAGTTACGATGCACCGAAAATTATCGCGAACGAGAGCCTTGGAGTCTCCTGTTAAAAACGGCCATATCCAGGAGGGTGTGGACGTGACACCTATAATTTTCTTTGCATCATCATGATGTTGAGGTGCTTCGCGCAGCATCTCCTTTATGATATCCTCTTTAGTTTCAAAATCAGGGCGCGAGGGATGGGAGGACGGTGCAGGGGTACGGCCTTTGCTCTTCTTGACTGTCAAGAGAGCATCAGAAAGGCGAAGAATACTTAGTAAATGTGACCCACAAATACGGATGTAGTGAGTAATATACATTCGCCGAGCGTGTCCATCTGATCGTTGTTCTGACAGGGGTTCACCTCTTGGGTTACACGTTCCCTCGCCTTTGTTGAAGGGCCTTCTGCAACACCTTCTCGGATGAGATAGCCCAAATTCTTAAGTGTATGAGCTTCTTCTCACGAGCATTGCGATTGGTACTAGAGGAAGAAGCTCGCTCCAACAGCAAGACCCTAGCGTAAGCCAAGGATATTTGGGAAGAGGTGCCCAAAGATTTTGGGTGCGTCGGGGGGGAGAGGCTGAGGCAGTGAGGTATAGTGGGGTACTAATTGGATCGAATTGAAGACTCGGATGGTGCGATCCTGGTTGAATGCAGGCTCCTAACCACCACGACCCCGACGCTGGTCTGCCGGCCTAATCCGGTCTTGCCTGATCCAGTAGTCGGGTCATTTCCCTCTTCCAGTGATTATGTCATTCATGAACTTATCAACTGGCAAAAAACGAAAAAAAAAACCCTCACCTTCTCATCCAGATGCGACACAAACACAATGCCAGAGAGCGCCACCATAGTGCCCAAGACGGTCGCGCCAACCCGCGGCATCCACTGTCCCGGGCGAATATGCCACTCGTCGGGTACAGGCCGTAAACTTGGCCGTAAAGCGCTGGGGTTGATCACGAGCTTGAAGTCGGGATTAACTATCTTGAGGGTGGCGATGCGTCCGCAAACAGGTTATCGATGTAGTTGTTCCCCGTATGAACCCGAAGAACGCAGATGGCGTATACAGAGCTTGATATGACTGTTGCATTTGTCACGTGGCCATCATCGCAGCGAAAATACCGTGACCATCTTTGACATCCGAAGTGGGATTAGCCCGGCGAACCCCGATGGCGGTGAGTACAGACTGCATGGCTGGATGGGACTAAACCCGTCAAAAACCTCTCTCCGTGAGCCTCGGCGATATGGCGGCAAAAAGGGAGCTCAAATTTGGTGGTAGGGAGCGCAGATCAAATAAGACCAAGCAACATGAGGCGTTGCCACGCTGGCCCTTCATGTTTCATGTTTCTTGAAAGAGGCTTCGAAGCTCGGACAGCCTTCCCTTCTGGTTCCTAGCTTGGAATGAATGAATCTTTGTTTCCAGTTGTGACCGCCTGATCGGACAGCCTAATAGCAATGCATTGAGAGGAAGAAACTCAAGCAGAGAAAAAAACAGATGCTGAGCACGACTAAACGCGGGGCTGTTCAGGGACACCAAAACTCGCAAAGACTCTGAAATCCGCACAAGGGTCTGCATGAGACCACGAACCAGGGAGGCACAAGTGGGCTGGTACAGACTACTACAACATTACATCTGCCTTTCAGACGCACACACGCAGTTGATTTACCGCGCGATCTTACACAGCATACTACCATATTAAATCGATCAGGCTGTACTCACCGCCACGTAGTGTATACCTTTGTATGTGCGTACTTGCTGCGCATCGTGTATGCGGAATCTCGGATTCATTGGAGAGGGGTGGGTAAACATTCTCGACAACGATGGGAGGACCATTACATCGAAGGGTGAATCGAAACTCTGTCGCCTAATAGTAATCGTCTGAAAGTGGAAATAGTCGATGAAGGAAGGTTAGCAGTAAGCAGACCATGGGACCCGAACTTAGCATAGAAGGGGAAGCGACGGTGGCAGTAGCATGGTACATGGGTATAGTGGCTTGGGATCAATTCGAACCGAGACGTGCGGGGTCCAAAGGTACGATCATGGAGGGTGAACACGGAGCTTGGGAACAACGAACAAGCCTGCTGGCAGTGGCCCAAAACAGGCGTGATGTGGCGGTCCCAGAAGACGCCGGTGGAATACCGGGCGTCATAGAATGGAGGGCCTTTACTACGCAGGGGAATTCGAACCGGTGGCAGCAACGTCGCCTCCATGCTCCAGGTCGAAGCCGTGATCGTACGCATCTACGAAGTCGATAAAACCCTGGCCCCGCAGGGCCTTGATTTCTTCTAGCATATCGGTGGTGAAGTTCTTGGAGTGACGGGCCAAGATATGAGTCTTGATCCCAGCAGCGCGGGTCCAGCGGAAATCGCAGAACGGGCATCGGCGGCGGGGCATGTGTTGCTCCTTAAAGTGTCGTTTCAACTCTTGGGCTCTTCCAAAATTTCGGTTGCAAGTTGGGCAGACAGGTCGCGGACGGTGGCGCACGGTGCGTTTTCTGTGGCCCTTGGTGGGGCTTGGGCCAGTGAAATGTCCTCCCGCTCCGTGGGGTTGAATGTAAAAGTCGGTGGCGCCCAGGCTTGCCTCACCACGATGGGGCGGAAAATTGGATTGTACAAGCGGTTGAGCCCAACTCAACCGGGTTTCCATCTGCGGGTGTGGGGGAAAGTGTCATGGCCAGCAATTTCCTGGTCACGATATCATGATATCATTACCTGGTCATTCGCACGATTTGCTTCAAGGATTGAACTACCCGCAGTGACACCGAGAAGCCCAAGGTTGCCACCTGGGACAGATACAAACTGTTCTTCATTCGGTAGAGGGTTGATTGGGGGTTGTTCTGAGAGGGGAAATGTAGAAAACATTTTCTAATGACTAAGAGGAGCGCGAGCTGGTGTCTGTAGGCCCAAAGATGCAGTATTTAACCATCCTCGAAGTAGAGCGGCACATGGGACCACCCGCACAGTGGCCGACAAGGAGAAACATGGGGTTAGACAACACGTTTTTGGGAAGCGATTGGGTGCCATGATGACTCAACGAATCTCGAGGGTCTTTGAGTTCAGAAAGTGTGAATATCCGTTATGAGACGGCACTTTGAGTCCATCTGAGCAAGGAGCGGCAATGAGGCCGGAGGAAGAAGCGTGAGATTGGCTGCTTTACTCAAATGGTGGAAGTCGTTTGCCTCATGCCAGGTTACGTTACGTGGGGTTGACGAACATTGTAGGTAGTAGGTACGAACGGATTATAAGTGCACTATCAGCGCTCGCTTGATGTGACCACCTGAGTGACCTGACCTCGGTAAGGCCCCTGGAAAATCACCATCAGAAGTTACCGTTGTCCTGGTCAACCACATACATATGGTAATGGTACTGTAGTGCCAAGTCCCCTTCCGTTCCTACGCATTTGTCACGGGAACCCTTGAACCCTTAGCCAATAGCCAGACATATGGCTCTCCACACCCGGGCCCAAGGCAGCTGCATGCAGAATGTGTGGAGCACGGGATTATTGATTTGCGTGCTGTGTGCGATGTGTGCGACAACAACGAGGGGCAACCTTACAGCAACTCGGAACACCGCAGTTACATTTGAAATGTTGTTTATTCGGGGGGGGGGATGAGGCTGGCTGGTGTACGTACACCGGCTAATATGTGGTCGGCAGTAGCCGGTTCATCGGGGAAAACCCCAATCGTCAAGCGAAGATAATCCGCCCTCGCTAGATAGCGGAAATTATTGCATTATCTAGGCTCGTTCCCAGCCGTTTTTTCTCCATACTCCGACGAACTCAGATTGACTCCGCTAATATACGAAAGGTGGTGGAGTCCTCCTCTTTCCACACTCCGTTCTAAACTCCGCCCCTTTTGCTTAGCTAAGTGTGGAATGAGGAGGACTCTACACGCCTGCGAGGCTATGCATTATCGTGCATTATCTTACCCCCCCATATTTTGGCAATAACTGTCAAGTAATCTTACATAATCTTCACTAGCGATTGTACGCAATCATATAGCCTCACTATGATACAATGCTTGCATTAAGACACCAGCATTAAGACTGCACATCTGCTAGATCTTTTCTTATGACACCGGAGGTTACAAGGAAGTAAAATGACAGTATTTTCGACGCATAGAGTGGAAGTCTTACACGGCATGCTGATCTCATCTTGTATGTCCCTCTTTCTTCTGTTGCATGCGTTGGTCGACTGGATGGATTGACAATGGTCATAAACAAGTATATGAATGACTCGGTGGTCATAGAGATTGCACGCACGAGGGCTTATTGAAAAGCGAAGGTTCAAGCCATGCTTAGCTTTAGCGTTTGTTAGACGAAGCACACTTATGACACGTTGACTGTTACATTCTGGACTGCTTCCTTCTCGACATCGATGACACATCCTATTGGCCTAGATTCGCGAATTTGATGTTGTGACCCCAGATCTTACAGCCGGAATACTCGTTTTTTTGCATTCTGTTGTTTGTCCACCTTGGAGCTATACGTGGCATGCTGTTCTCGGGGTGACGAGACACAAGTGCCAGAAGCAAAGTGAGGCAAATCGGTCAAGGTTGTTCCCTGTAAACTAAACCTCGAAGCTTGAAGGCCTGGAACGCGTGGCTGATAGCCCGAGACGTGTTATTTTGAGCTCACAAGCCGCTGACACGAGACACGTGCCGAGAGTCAAGGAGTCGAGGCTCTCAAGTCACCAGTGTGCGTATAGATGTGTGCCCTTTCATTCGATGCTCAGGCTATCCTTACGTTGGCGAGCTTGAAATGAGAGTCATAAATGTCGAGAATGACCACCTATGAGCCGTGTACGGAGGCTGTAGCTCCCAAACGGAATCCGAGTCTGGACGCGCGAGGCTCGTGACTACAGGTTATGATCGCGAGCACGGGAATCCTAAAGCATTACCTTGGAGACAGCCTCATTATCATTTGACCACCGAACTGGAGGCCCAGGTGCCTCTTTCTCTATTCTTTCTTCAGATATCGCCGGACGCAAGAACTTGAGCGGCATATTGCCTTATTCTGTTGATGGTTGCTTGATCTCAGCACAACGTAAGCACCTTGATTAGTCATCATATCGCCCGTCAGTCACGTGCACGACATCCGCGTACCAAATCCGCGTACTGTAGTTAATTTCGAATGACACTGTTATATTTTAGAACTTAGCTACCTTGTGGTACCTTTGGACAAGAAAACATAAGATATCATACATGGACTAGGCGTAAAATGTAAAATCAGGAGTAATCGCAAGCGTTCTGCCCAAAAACTATGTTCGCCTTGGATGTGGCGGAATGCTCTTACCGTGCCAAGACGTAATTCTGTACCTCGTACAGTAATCGAATGAGAAAGTCTGTGGCTGTAGAAGGGGAAGGGGGAGGATATTGAAATCCACATACTCCTAGACTTCAATGCTGAGCCCTCTGTCTGCGACCCCATTCATCTTCCCATACGCCGAACTTGTCCAGCTCTTGAGCTCGAATTCTGACTGCTTGCAGCGCGATCTCTATCGCCTCCTCGATCCATAACTCTCTATTGACGACTGATTGTACGAGCGGCTCCGGGTTGTATATTTTGCAGTCATTCGGACTAGGAACTTCACCGAAATCTGCATGTTTCTCTATCCAATGCTCGGGCAGAGTATATGAACGATTGGCCCTCCATGAACAACCCAGGAAGGGACAAAAGAGCCAGTATGGAAGGTGTATCAGGACGTGTTGATCCCTCTCCTGAGGGCGGCGGAAACTTTGCTCGCACACAGGGCATTGTGGCGAGGCGTCCATAGGCGCATCAAGTTGAGCAACTTCGCTTTGGGATGATGCTGACATGATAGATGGCGGAGGGGGTTGCACCTGGCTAGTGTCCTCTGGCATTGTGAAAGGCTGGGCCAATGTCAGAATGAGGTTAGCGTAGATAGATGCCCTCTACAACTCCGACATACCGCTAACTGGCCAGGAGGGAACGGTTGAACGGGTACATGTCCATTTCGGAACAACGATAACATGATCTCCTGAATGACATGTGCTGCGCTGGCATCCGGCTGCCCCAGGATAAGGATAACAACTGTCTGAATGAATGTTGGAAAGGTCACGATAACAGATATTCGTCGGTGATTTCAACGTACTTGTTGGGAGGCCTGCGATGGCGGCTGGTTAGGCATAGGATCATCTGGTGTGGATACTGGATGTAGGAGGTGATCTAGTGTTTCCGACAGTGGTGTCTCAGGGTCCAAGCCGGCATCTAGTTGTATCTGGAGAATCTGTTTAGACGTTCACAAGAATAACGGAAGACGTAAAATCGACATACTTGTTGCAAGATTGCCTCGAGGTCCCTCTCACTGGCCATAGCACAACGATGAAAACGTGTCGGAAAGAGTAAAGATAGGAGGATATTGTGTCACGTCCTTGTATATGAGAAGGAGATGGGGCGAAAACCTGGGTTGTTTGCAGGGCGCATGCTAGGCGCTTACTGGCGTTCTGCAGGCCGCCGCTTATGTAATAGACCTCGCAGTCGTCCGACAGCACCGAGATGACTTCCGGCGAGACCTGGCAAACTCAGGTAGGTTGGGCACCTTTGATGCGAATACCGCTAAGCCAGTACTCTATTTTCAATCAGTTACCGTGCAAAAGGCACCCGGTGGAAGAGGACGATGTGTGCGAGGGAAGGACCAGAACAAGGACGTGAGCTATTCATTTTCACCCCTGGAGCTACGATTGACGATTCATGGTTGGGGCTCATCTTGTCTGAATCTGGGTCCATGATGGACCCAAAGCTCGAGGGAACTCAAAGAAGGCAGGAAAGCTCCAAGAACACCGGGCCCATTCCCGCAGGATGAACTTTGATGTGGAGTAGGACCTCCAAGGCTTGACGTCGTTACACTTGGGGCTGCAGTGTAGGACATAACACAGCGCCGAGCCTGGTGGCTGAGCTCTCAAGGTTCGTCAATAGGCCAGCTTGGAGTAGATGCTGATACCAACAACGCATCGGTGCCTATCGTCGAGGCCGTGACCAGGAGTATCATCGCCAGTGCCCGTTACCTACATGACGAGGTATTAGTCATTGGGATGGAGAAAGAGACTAGAGTGAGTCAAAATACCTCGATGCCCGGGGATTAGGCAAGCCTACCAGCCCAACAGGGTTCTGGGGAAGAAAATGAACAAAAACAGCTGCGTGTATCATTATAACAAGCCCAGGGGAGGGTGGAGGGAGCGGAGGTCTCAGGGAGAGTATGGAAAATGTATGGAAGAGTTAGGGGAAACAAGGGGGAAGGGGAAGAGGTGTGGCACTGGTGTGGCAGAGTCCGATATAGTCAACCGTCATAATCCCTGTCACAAGCCCCGTCACCTTATGTTGACCACTAACACCACTCGATAAGCCAAGAATCTTGAACACACCTTCAATGGCCATCGGCCTCAAGAAATACCCCCTTCCGATGCGGACCGCAGGCTAATCTGAAATAGTAGAAATAAATTTAGAAAATCTAGGTATGGATTTGGGAGGGAGGATTGATTGTAGACAGTAGACAGTGGACGGCGTCGTAACCCCTCGGTCACTCAACTCAATCAATTCATTCACCTAAAGTTTTTCCCACATGGCGATCCCGTGTGCAGCTACCACAACAGCAACAGGTTCCTCCTCGCAACAGTATGATAGCAGTCCTCAGCCCGAGACGGCCCACATGGCCTCTCATCCACGAAAATCCATTTATAGGGTCATCCATTCACGATGAGACCATCTGTGGCAACCGCCTGGTTGAGAGCCCCGCTGCACCAGCCAGGATACAGTACCTGATCATCCGGATGAAAGCAACTCCATTCGTCCAAGGGCCCTGGATGAACGGCGGCGTTTGTCACTCCCCTAGCTTACTTGTCGGCCTATTCGCTGTTTAAGAGTCACAGAGTCACTGAAACAACGTCGACCCGATTTGGATATTTTCAACGACATGTAAATGTAACGTTCTGTTCTGTCAGGCACACGTGGTACGACTTTGGGACTGGGAGCTGGACCAGGGCCTGTATACATTCTCGGCGATTTTCTCGCACACCCATACCCCTTATGGAAGCCAAATATTCCCCCTCTCCCTCTCCAATCTGCAACTTTTGTTCATCGACTGTACAACTTCAAATTGAACACTTTTGATCAATGGGAACTGAAGGGGGAGACCATTGCTACAAAGTGTATTAATTATTATTGCAAAGAGTCGGAAACTTAGGGAACTAGATACCTTATGAAAGATGGTCTGATGTGTCCCTCTACCGCAGCGCCAATCCAGCCATGAAGTCTCACACAAAATCGGACAGCGAACGACACAGGTAGTAAAGCGCTTAAGATACTGTAAAGGTGAAAGCGAACATGCAGTTCAAAAAGATCTTTGAGGTCGCCGAGGTCTGTCGGGGGTACTATTCAATGATTATGTACATTCCAGCGGACGTCGGCCCGGGAGATTTGACACTTGGCTCGAACGACGCACATTTGGAACCACGGCCAAAAGCTTAGTCAGACTCGGCCTTTGATGCCTGGTTTGTACTAAATCACTACCGAGTCCCAACAGTGGTTACGAATGATATGGAGCAGCTGCGACTGCGGGCATGGTGTAGATGCAGTCTGTATGCAGTCGTGTGCTGATCAGGGGCATGTCGACCAGAAGACGCGATGACGCGAGGCGGACTCAACACAGTCCCGTTGTTGATAAGTGGCTTGTAACCGATTTCTGATGGACTGGAAACCCGGCTGGCTCCGATCGCCTCAACTTGGACAAAGCCACTTTAGATTTCGTGGCCCCAACAGCATCGTCAGCTATCTCGGCCCTTCTCCACAAGTACAATACAGTACGCATAAACCACAAGTAGATAGACAGGTGCTTAATACCAGTCATTGTAAGAGTGTTGCAAACCAATAAAGCGGTGAGCCCATTCTTCTTCAAATGGAACGATACGACGGTTTCCCCCGTCTGGTGGGTTTGGCAATGGTCTTCCTCCTCGTGTAGGAGCCGACAATACGTGATCAGGGGTTGATTCTTCACTTGCTCTAGATCAGTCGACGTCGCATCCCGATGTTCGGGCATGGCTTGGGCGCAGGCCGTGTGATCGCGGGAATCCATCAAGGGTTTAGTGTGCGTTTGCTAAGAGCATTTGCATGGCGAAAACAAATATGATCGAAGCGTGGAACCACTGCCCCTGCCACGATATCTGTAGGTGATGACACTGGCACGTCATTCCGTGTGGCAACATACCTCGTGTAGCCATCACTTTCTCGATGGCTGTCATTTCGAATCGGTCACTCTTGAGGAGGCCGGTCACATGTCTAATATCACTTCAAAATGCCAATGGCGCGAACTCCAATCGTTCTCCGAGTTGTTGGTTGCATTGAGATATAAGGCGTCCGCATCCTGATTTGCATGGTAGCCTATGTGCCCTTCTTCCTATTATGTGTCCTCGAATTGTCACGCCCTCATGCTTCAAGGCCTGAGGTGGTGGCACCTACCCTACGAGGTGGAGTTGGCATCCCCGTTAGTAGACGTTGAACGTTCGCATGGTAAAAGGACAAAGGATAATGGGCCCGGTTCGATTCCTGGGCCTGGGAAAGCTGACTGGAGTGTCCCAGGTTTAGGTTTCGTTGTTTTGTCACCGCGTCAACCCGTTGTCACCCAGTGCATATCGCTTAATCCTCCTGAGATCATTCAAAGATTTCGTACCACCACTACTTCCCCGATCGCCATGCTGCAGCGTGTATAGCTGTTGACACTTTACAGCGCTCGAAGGTGCCAAAGCAAGATTGCATAGCCTGCTTTCAATATTCGACGGAGGTGTATCTTTTGGGTACGTGAAAAATTTTTATTGTGCGGCCTGGTGACTGAGATGACCTTGATGTCTGTTTGCTTCGCTTCCAAATGACCTCCCTTCTTTGGCTCCCTTTGTAGTAGGGACCCATCCGGGGCGCGTTATTCGCATGCAAATTGTAAAAGAGTCACCTAGTGTGACGCCCTGACCCATTATTGTCTTCCTAACGAAACGTCATCGTTACCCACTCGCTGGAGGTTCGCGCCGAGTTCTTTTCCCGTTCTCGTCGGTATCTCGTACAAGAAGATCCCATCCGACCGTGACAAACGCGACTGGGACGAGTTGGATGGAACCCACAAAGATGTCGAACGGTTCCGAGCGCTCCTCCTCAGTGCGTATGGTCTTTGTAGCTATCTTGCAATCATCACCACTTCCCTCGACACTAATCTTTATCTCAGATACCTACGGGTACTCACCAGACGACATCACTGTCCTTAAGGACAACCCCGATCTCTCCGATCTCTCTCAACCGACTCGTGCCAATATGGTTATTTGGCCTACTTGCCCTTTTGTGCATGATTAACTCTGACCTACGCTTCAGATTCGTGGACTACAGCAGCTCGTTGCTGGTGCTGCGCCGGGTGACAAGTTCATATTTCTCTGTGTGTCTTTCTTTTCCTTCCTGGCACCACTATCCACCCATCACTCGGGCGTCTAACACAGACTCTGGCCATTCTGACCAGCAAAAAGAGCTTATCGATCAAGAGGAGGAGGACGGTAAGGATGAAGGTATGCCCCTCGCTCCCTCCTCCGTCGGACACCTTTCAATTTAGGTTCCCACAGTTATCATCACTTGCGACTGGGAACGCATTATCGACAATGTAAAACTTGTCCCGTTTTGCCTACGAGAGACGCCCATTTTCTGACTTGCTTCAAAGGAATTCAATGACATCCTCGTCAAAGGCCTTCCAGTCGGTTGTGCCCTCGTGGTAAGTAATTGTCGTTGATACTGAGGCAGTTTCTCTATATATTTCTGCTGTCTGCTAGACTATTTTTGATTCCTGCCATTCGGGCACAATGCTTGACCTACCGCATTATCACTGCAACGACCTGTATGTACCGTGGCTGTCGAAAGGTGAACGCCACACAGGAACGTATCAAAACAAGACCGGTAGGTCTCCCCCTTGTCTATTATGCCATTCTACATTTACACCTCTCAAGTGCGTAGTAATGCGATCCAAATTGTTGGCTTTCCCGACAGGGACTCTCGGCGGCCTACCCTTATCGCCAGCGTGCAGATGCTCAGTGAAGCACCTCTTTCCGACTTGCCATTACAAATCGATACTCCTGCAATGGGCACCTATTCAATCACGAATCAGAGCGAGACCTCTTTGCCAGTAGGAGCAGACCGATGCGAGTCTCGGGGGCCGCGGCGGCATTCAAGTTCTACACTACCAGTCCTATATCCGACAAGGCGATGCTTCTCGCCAGTATCTCGCATCCAATGTGATGGGTGGTGTAAGTATCTCCACGCACCGCGAGCGACTGTGGTGAGTGCTATTTGCGCGTGATGAAAGCATTAATGACAATCTCACGTCTCTGACCGGGTCCAGTTGTCGCTATCTGCGAGTTCGGATCCCCAGCGTGTTTAGGAAGGCCCGCGGGATTCGCTTACTGTGGTGCTATGCTGCTTCCTGGGTCAGCGCATCTTCCTCGAATATGGCCTTTTATGGTTATGAACTAGATTGACGTCCTTGTAAAAGACGACGGGATCGACGGTCGTGCGTCCTTTGGTCTCCCAATGGAAACCACAGCAGGTCATTCAACTGTCGTCGACATTATAATCTCAGACGAAGAGACTTTGCTTCCTCAAGCCTATTTTCCGTGTACAAAGGCTAGCCATCCTCGTGTTGATGTAGAGGCGAGTTCCCTAGCGAGTTCTTCCATGTGTTCTTTATACCAACCAGCGGGATTTCCAGACATAGTCTACTGCCCCGCATTCGCCGATAAGACCAATACCCATCGTTGATATCGACGAACAAACCCAGGCACTGCACCCCTGAGGACCGATATCCGGGATGAAGACTTCCACCCCGCCCCTCATTTCACCTCTACGTGCCCGACATCCTTCCCCGGGCCCGCCCAGTATGAATGAGACAACACGATCTGTCTGGACACGCCGTGTTCTTCGTCTTAGGCGACGTTGCGAGGATCAGAAGGTTCCGAGACGGGTCTACCCCGTCCCTGCCGAGTAACGACCCGGACCCCACATACATAGGCCTCGCCAACGTTGACACAACTCCTAACTGGAACCAAGACGGAGCGTCGATGGATATCTTCGGATAAGGGCATTCGATACACGAATCTTGACATCACTCTAATCCCTCGCTACCACTGACCCTCCTCTCGATCTCCTGCACCCCACCTGTTTCGTATACGAAGAACGAGAGGCATCACGAGACATGCGCCAGAAGGCAGGAAAGGGTCCCGCAGCGGAATCATCGCGGTCGTCTCGACTGGCTGGCAGACGTACAACTGCTAAACGTCAGTACCCTTGCCACATCTGTAGGAAGACGTACTCGCAGCCGCGGGGTGTCTGGCACCATCAGCGGCAGACGCACAAACCCAGCTTGTGCAAGTTTTGCCATTCTTTGGAATGGGGCCGGCCTTACAGATTGAGGGATCGCACTAAGAAGTGGCGCCATGAAGTAATCGATATCGACGCGGCTATGTATGCTACCAAGATACGTCGCAAGGTGGCAATGGTGTCGAGATATTTGCCCCAACAACAGGTTGGGGCATCTGTCCCCACCTCTTAACACGACAGGCCGATCCGTGCTGCGGTCACAGAATCCCTGCCTGATGATCATCCACTGAAACCCGCGTTGCCTGCCAGGCCCTCGTGTGCAGTGAGGAAGCTTCTATCCGTAAACGCTCCACTTGACCTACTGCTCTCAGAAGCTGAGTACCTGAACGGCAGGGACGCTAAAGCCGAAGAAATAAGCGCACTGCGGGAGAATATGGGGCTTTAAGTTGCCAGTTGCAGGGTACGCACCCGTCGCCGCAATCGGTGCCTGAGCTTCGGGACGGTCACTTAAAAGGAGGCGTCATACAGTAACGATACCTTCTTTCGGAGACCGCGGACTATCTGTTCTGCGGCTTTTATCCCCTTCTCTTTCCTCTTTTACTACTTACGCAGTCCTGTCGTGGCTGTTCGTGTCACGAAGGCTAGCATGATCAATGTACCTGTCTCATAAATTTCACTGTACCTCCGATTGCATATATTTAGGTTATTGACATTGAGCACTACGGTCAAGTTGGGATACTGGCATTGGACAGGTTTCAATCGGGGGTGTACAACGTCTGTACATCCGGATTCCGGGCATCAAAAAGAGATTGTGGACATGTGCATAACATATGTTGGATGCTCCTCTTTCCGCTCAATCCGCACGGGAGAGAGACACAACAATAACAAACAATAAGCGACGCGTCACGCGCGTCAGCCACTGTGTAAAGTGCAAAGCGTGTCAATCGATGGAACAAGCTCGCGTTCTGTACCAAAATTCTTCAGCCCAATATCAATGGATGTCATCTGAATTATCCACGTGGGTGACCACAGGTTATCTGGTTACGGAAGAGACGTCGCATGAGCGCTTCGTTATCAAATCGGAAAACTGGGGGCGCTTGCTAACAATCTCAGCGGGACCCCGAGTCAAAGAGGCATGATTCGAGTTCTTGCCCACCGCTACGAGCCAAGCAATTTGCAATGCTAAGAAATCCCTGGGAATGCATGTCAATCTCAATCAGAATTTTCTAAACAGTCCGAGACTCCGAGACTCCGCATTCTCCAGCTGCTGAACGAAGGCTGTGATAGACATGTGCCAAGCCCATGTGGGAGCCACGACACCCACTTTTTTCTATTCCACCGTCATGAAGTCTGTTACGGACATCAGCGTACGTCAAATGACGGTCTACACGCCGTGATGGGAAGCAGAGAGCAAACCTTGTGCAACTCGAATAAATACAATATACATTAAGCGAGCTACTAAATGGGGCTATCCAGCTGACACGATGACATGGTCAAGCAACTGGCCCGGCCCAGGCTATAATTCCGGGCTTGTATGTACTTGTTTGGTCCTGTTGCACTTGCACTTTGGAGTCCTGTCAGAGGCAAACTGAGTCAGAAAGTGGCCTGCCAATGGGTCATTCCAACAGATTCAACAGAATCGGACAGCGGCATTTACTAACTTTTCAGTTGCGCGATGCGGGCACTGGCAGCCTGGCAGGGTTCATCTTCCTTACGATACTACGTGTCTCAGCTAGTCAACATAGTAAAGTCCAAATTTATGCCCCACGATTACGTCTACTATGTCAATGCTTCCTCAAAGTCAAGTTTGATAGGGCCCTAGTACACCGCCAAAGTGGGAAAATTACTTCGAGTCGTGCAAGAATGACGAAAGCGCATGCTAAGGTCCGGGCTCCAGGACGTGAGTACCTATCTATCAAATAATGGCAAACAGCTGAACATTACTAGAGCCAATCCACCTGCCGTGCAGCCGTACTCCCGTGCTTGAGGGAGATTCGTCATGTAGACTAGTCAACCTCCTGCCGGGGAAACGGAATCGCAGTCAAGTTGCATAACGATCATTACACAACCATTGTGTTCTAGAAGCAGCCTTAGTCGATCGAGTCAGTATACTACTGCGGGCTCTTGGCGCACTGTCAATGTATGATGTCCAATGTATGATGTCACAAAACCTTGCAACCTCAAGGCATGGGTCGAAGAGTTGCGCGAGCACGCGAACCCGTACATCGTCGCGATGCTTATCAGAAACAAAGCAGACCTCGATGCTGTCCGCGTCGTCCCCGCAGACGTGGCTGAGACATTTGCAGGTGCGTTTTCGTCCCCTTCCCCGTCTCCCGAACTTTTATCCCCTCTCTTTCGCTATGTGAACCAGAAACGGCCTGGCTAAGAATGTGCGCTGGCTATCATTTACTTACCGCTTTTCTTCTTTTAGCAGAAAATGGCATGATGTATATGGTGACATCCGCATTTAGCCCATCTAACGTCGAGTCTGTCCTCAGATATATCACATGGGGCCCAGCAAGCACACCGGGCTGAGCCCCAGTTCGTCGGGGTGGCCTCTGAGGAGGATCGAGAGACTCTTCTTCGATATTTAGGGTGCGAGTTTTGTTACTATTGTCTTTGCCCGTGGTAACATGCGTCTTGCTTTTCTTTTTTCTTTTTGAATACCCCTTCACCGCTTTGTATCTGGTCCCCAAATGTGGTCAGCATGCCTAATTGCCAATGTTTGTTGTCAACATTCGAACGTGGCACACCAGAGGCACACCGAAACGCTGGGCACGTATGAATGACGATACCGATTATTCCTGCGTACTCTGAGCCGGCGTAGAAGACACATCGCGTCACATCTTTTCGCCTGTGCCTCCCCCACGCTATACTACCTTACTGGGGATAATGAGTACACAATCCCTGATCGAGACTCATGTCTTCGCAGCTGTCGAACCGTAAATCCATATCTATCCAGACTCGGAAGCCCTCTTGCAATGTATCGACCAGGCGTCCCATCTATCAGACAGATTGGCCTCACTCAAGTGTTTCAATTTCTAACTCCATTGTATGATTTCTGTATGGACACAGGATAGTACCTAACAGGTTTGACCCAAAATATTCATCCCATGACTCACGTGAAAGCTAGATTCATCATTAAACTAGAACAGGGCTCTCTCCGCGTGCTATCCTGCTCACCACTCCGAGTCTTGGAGCTGAGGGGTGAGCACGGGGCCAGGTCCAGCTATACCAGCTATCTATCCCTCGCCAAGAGAGTTCCCAAATCACGCACTTAACGGACGAGGTCCATCGACTCTACTAGTGTTACGCCACTTTCACGCTAGCAGCTCTGACCTGCGGCCTATCTGTAAAAGTTCGCAACCAGGTCCTTTCTGTCGATGTCTGTCATATCCCACACCACCCCAAGCGCCCACGAGCCACGGCATCGATCATGTCTGTCGGTACTTCACCAGATACGCGAGAATGGTGCAACAGCGTTCATGCCGTTATCATGTCTCTACCCGCCGCAAAAATCCCGTGACAATCTGTGACGGGTGTGACTACCAAAATGGGGGTTGATCAGAAGTGCCGAAACCCCGGGTGGGGACTGCATCGCCTAGATTCAACGTGTCTCGGTTGTATGGCAGGGGAATTTGAATTTTGTGGTAGGTCCAGCAGCATGAGGCGTTTGCCTTCATGGAGCTTGAAAGACGCTTCGAAAACCCCTTCTCAGGGTTCCCAACATGAAATGTACAAATTGATGCCTTCAGATGTGATCCGGTGTTGAACCTAGTTCTCTGTGTCCCGGGAATCAAGGATAACCTGGACGACTCGCATCATTTTCTGCAAAGGACTTGGCATTTCAACACCGGGTTGTACTACAAGCATTGGGATCTTGTCAACGTTCGCGCGCCGAGTTTGCGGGTCCCTATGAGTGCGGAGAGCGTCTGAGTATATGACGACATGATAGGTCGGAGTAGAGTAATTTGATGTAGCAGCCTGATCGAATAGCCTATAGAACCCATTGCAGGAGAGGAAGAAATTCAAGGAGAGTAAAAAAGCAGATGTTGGTCACGATCAAACGCGAAATTGCAGGGACATTCAACGTATATTCAACTCTCAAAGACTCTGAAATCCGCACGAAGGCCTGATGAGACCACGAACCAGGGAGGCGCAAGCGGGCCCTTATAGAGCATACATACTATATTAAACCGATCAGGCTGTACCCACCGCTTAGGCATCGTGCACATCTTTATATGTAAGTACGCGCTGCGCATTATGAATGGGGAATCCCGGATTCACAAGAAGGGGTGCGCAAGCATTCTCGACGACAATGGGAGGGTCACTATATTAAAGGGAGATCCGAAACACTGCCTTCTAATAGCGGCCGTCCGAAAGTAGAAGGAAGGTTAACAGTAAGCAGAACATGGGAAACGAACTTAGTATGAAAGGGGTTAATAAGGGAGGCGGTGGTGGTGGTAGTGGTAGTGTGATATTACGGCATTTGGGCATTGGTAGCCAGGGACCAATTCGTACTGGGACGAGCGCGATCCAAAGGTGCGATCAGGGGAGGTGAACACAAGGCATTCTGGGGACAACTGGTAGCAGTGACCCAAGATGGGTTCCGTAATGTGGCGTTACAGACCACGCAGGTGGTGTCCGGGGCGTGATGGAAGGGCTGGAGCGCCCTTACAGCTGGGAGGGGCACAGGGGGGTGACAGCAATGTCGCCTCCAGGCTCCAGGTCGAGGCCGTGATCGTACGCATCTACAAACTCGATAAAACGCTGGCCCCGTAGAGCCTTGATTTCTTCCAGCATTTCGGTAGTGAACATCTCGGCGTGGCGGGCCACGACATGAGCCTTGATCCCGTCAGCGCGGGTCCAGCGAAAATCGCAAAACGGGCATCGCCGTCGGGTCATATGTTTCTCCTTCAAGTGTCGTTTAAGCTCCTGGACCCGTCCGAAATCATGGTTGCAATTTGGGCAGACAGGCCGCACACGGCTGCGCACGGTACGTCTTCTGTGGCCCTTGGTGAAACTTGGGACGGTGAAATGTCTTCCAACTCCATGGGGTTGGATGTAGCTGTGAGAATCGGTGGCGTCCAGGCTTGCCTCATGGGGCGGAATATTGGATTGTAGAGCCGACTGAACCCAAATAAACTGCCCTTCGATCTGCGGGTGCGAGGGGGGGATTGTCAAGGTCAGAAATTCCTCGTCACGCTGTCCTGCTGTCATTACCTGATCGTACGGACGGTTTGCTTCAAGGATTGGGCCACCCGCCGAGGCGGCGAGTAGCCCGAGCTTGTCGCCGGGGACAGGTACAAACTGCTCTTCATTCGGCGGAGGGCTAACTGGGGGTTGTTCTGAGTGGGGAAATGTAGGAAACATTTTCGAGTGATTAAGAGGAGCGCGGGGTGGTGTCTGTAGGTTCAAATGTGCAGTATTTATCCATCCTCGAGGCGAAGTGGCACAGGTGGCCATTCGCATACTGACTTACAGGGAAAAACGGGAGCGATACAGAAAAACGATTTTGGGAAGCGATTGGGCGCCATGATGACTCTCAACCAACCTCGAGGGTCTTCGGGTGGTGAAAGTGAGAGATATCCGATATGAGACGGCACCTATTAGTGGCTGGGCAAGAGCGGCAAGGAGCAGGCCGGAGGAAGAAGTCCGATATTGGATTACTTAGTTTTCTCAACGCCGGCGTATACAACACACAACCAGTTGGCGAAATATCGGTACGCCACCAAAATAAAAGACAAAATGCGGAGCAGCAGCCATATGCTTCGTTCCAGCTGCATTGGGGTTGATTGGATGGACCGAATGCGTAGCGCTCGATGCATGACCCCTGTAGGACCCTGAAAAATCACTATCAGTCATCAAAAGTTACTACTTCATACTAAGTTCATAACCACATACAGTACCGTTCTTCGTGGTTTTTTCTGGAATTTCGAGGGTATGCATGGCACTCACTGTCGAGGTCTTTCGGTAATCGTAGATAAGGTAATGGTAGTGCGAATTCCGAACCTTTCGTTCATACGCATTTGTCACAGGGATTCGTGGCCAGACGTATGGTACCCCACGCTCCAAGGTAGCGTGAGACATGAGATTGCGAATTCGTGCTGTGCGCGGTGTGCGCCACGACAACGAGGAGCGACCTTCGGCGAACACACGACAAATACATTTGAAATGTCGATTATCCAGGGGGAACACGAGGCTGAGTCTGGCTGACGGCTGTGTTTGAGCCTGTGTAGTCGCCAACCTGGTGGACCTCTGTCGTCGCACGTCACAAAGCAGTACATGGCGAGATTGTAAGAATGCTGTCCTTTGGGTTATGTGCCAGGAAAAATCAAAAAAACGCACAGTAAATCGGCAATCGCATTGAAATGGCTGATATTCAGCGCAGCGAGGAGAGGAGGCTTGATGACAAATACAAACACACAATCAATTGAATGGCGCTTCTACCCGGTACTACTACAGCCCAGGCTGCCCAGCTGAACCAGCTGCCCACTCACCACTCACTACTCTTGGACTGTCATTAATACCGCTTGCTATCTGAGGTCTCGTTCGTGGGTGTAAGTGCCTCATTCTCAAATCCCACCACCTGCTAACACCTGACGTCTCCAGGATCCAAGTAACTCTCGAGGGTTCACCATGGCGTTTCCGCAAGCAAGGACCTGTCTATGTAGCTCCCTCACTATACACCCCTATCACCCCCACCTTCCACATCCGTGGATATCCCAATGTCGGTAGCGTAGGTGGGCTCACCATGTATCAATATCCGGTCCCCCCACTGGGTGCCAACCCCAAGTAAGCCTAAGCACCCGCTCTATAGCCATTCCCTCACGGGGATAATTTCTTTCTTATCTTCCTCCGAGGCTCTACCACCAGACTTTGGTCTTATTTCCTCGCTTGTTGACCCTGGATCGCTCTCCAGGATGTATCTCTACACTACACGAACTGTCTAGGTGATATAGCGATTTCTGAACCCCATTTACACGAAGCCGCTGAACTCAGAGAGGCATTGACCGACAGAGACTGGACACGTACACACGTCCATTCCCACCCACGTCGTCTACTTGAGGAGGTCAATCATGGGTACCCCGAGTCGTAGTCTTCGACCGTGACCTTGATACTGTGCGGTAGTGAAGCTCTTAACTGCCTCTTCATAGGCTCCTCTCTGTGAATTTCCCCCCTGAATGTGGTTTACGTGCAGTTGATGTTTTCCCTGACATAAAGCAAGCCAGAGGTATTCTTTTGATTCTTTAACGAGTTCACAGTAAGCCTACCCACATCTCGTAATCAGTTGCCACTTATCATGATGTAAGTTATGCCTCACTGGGTGCTATCCTATCTGGTTCATGATGTATTGCCAAAGGCCGATGAACCGTTCATCGGTCTTTGGCAATACATCATACCACGGCATTGGAATGGGTGTCTACTAGTGTGCGCACTGGATTGAGGTCACAGTAAGCAAACACTGACGAAAACTCAGGACTGGCAATATCTGTCTTGGCGACACTTTCCAGGGCGAGAAATGATTTGGAGCTCTAGAGCGCCCTGAATCAAATTCGGTGTCAAATTTGACTTGACATGAAAGGAAGGTTTCACACGACACGGGCGACGTCCCCTTTCTGCATGACCAAGCAAGCAGATACATCATGAGTCGCCTTCGGGCGACTCCGAATTTTATATGGATTGTGAGTATATGGCTACCTGCGCTACCTGAACCCTCCTTTTGCGAACCCATGGTTTTCATCTTCGCAGTCACGTATCGTTCTCTCGTCTCAATTCTCGCCTGGCACCTGCCTTGTTTTGTAACTTTCGTTCTTACACTCTCCCACGATGTGTCAACCTCGTGCCTGTCACATGCTGTGCTTCTTCGTTATTCCATCTCAGCCTAAGTAGTCTCCAATATTTGGGTCTGAAAATAATATGGGAGAGTTATGGCCTCTGTAAATGTTGAGATCATCTCGCTCAATACCTGTCTAACGTGTCATAGCGCCGGATTTGTGGCATAATTAGCATTGTGAGACTAGTAGAGCGCGGACGATGAGTCGCTCTGTGAGGCGACCGCCTGGGCTGTTCAGGAGGTGCAAATGGGTCGAGTGTTACTCCAACGATACTTCGTCGAGCAAGGCATATTATATTCAACACCTGTGGGAGGCGGCACAAAGCGAGGCTCCGACCCGGAGTCTTCCGAGCCAATTAACCTCTTGTTGGAACAGCAGCTTCCTACATCCCTACAATGCTGCGTGCCGCGTCAAAATTATTGATGATCACTTGGTTCTGACTCGGTTAACTTTTGACCCATTCTCTTTTATCAACCACTGATATATATAGCCGTTCTGTAGATCAATGCATTCAGCAATTTCAGCGGCATTCCGATTCGCTCGACCACCGCTGTCAGCTAAACTGCAATAGTACTGCCTGCAAAAGTATTGTATGGATCTGCTGATCTGGGACTGACTCGAATCAGAACGTTCTCAATCTCTAAGGGATGAAGCCGTGAGCCGACCCTTGGAGATAGTTCACCTGACTAGAATCCGAACCAACTCTACTCATGCTCTTGGCTTATCTTGTTCCTGGAATGGACGGACCAAATCTATAACCCGCCTTTCATCGTCGCTTCCTCAAGTTCAAGTCCATGGGGCTGATACTACAGAATATTCTAGTGCTTCGAACTGCACAAAACAATGAGTATACATGTGGAGTCAGGGCTCTATCCAGGATCTATATTAACATCGCGAACTGGCTAATCTCTAGACCCTAGTCAGTCTAGCATCTGACTGCAACCTAATATTATGGAAGTTGGTATATTACAACTATTCAGATGGTCCTCTGTCCATTATACCCGAACGCAATGATGATTCCGCTGTTTCCTCCACACTGGAGAAATCCGGGCGATCTGAGCAAACGATGGTTAAGGCATCTACGTGACTTGACTCGTTTGTCTGGTTTGGTGATACAGTACTCTCGACCTTCATAACTTATTTATGTTCGCTTCATCAGCATACACGTCTGGCTCCTTATCGAGAAGTCGACTTCCGGTGCGAGCTTGAAATTTTTACTTGGGTTGTAAGCATATAACTGCGTGCACTGCCCGGGCATCCTTTTACAACCCCATGGTTCTCGCCTTCCCTGTCTGGTGCTACTCATTTTGGTCGCACGCTATGCTTCTTTGTGATCTCACCTTAGCAGTTCGGCCTAAGTCGTCTCTATGTCTATGTCTTTTGGTTTGTCTGGAAAATAATGTTGTAAGATTACGACCTCGGTACTCGGTAGATAGGAGGGTCGAAATGTTGAGGTCTCGCTCATCCTCTGACATGTTATAGCACCATGGCAAGGCTAGCATTGTGAGATCGGCAGAACGCAGATGATGAGATCGGGATTAACAGAAGGCATCAGTTGAGTTCTGGTGATTTGTTTGTATATCTCAGATAGAAGCAAATATCGTCATATTGATTTGGAGCCGGACTGAAAGTTTTGCGAAGAGGAAAGAGAGCTATGAATCGAGGCTTGTGCTCGCCTACATTCAAACATGGGTACGTGGGGCATAAAGGATTTCATCATATCAGCACCCTTGCTTATCTTCGGGGTTTTGTAGAGTACCATAACGCACCCTCGCGTTTCCGCGCCTACTTTCTTTTTTTCTTTTTGGAAAGGCCTTTATTCCCGGTAATTAGGGCAATAGCTAACTACTAGACTAAGTGGTGAGTACTTATTATCACCTTCACTACTGTCGGGCGGCCGTCGAACACACCACACGTTCGTAACTGACAAACTGTACTGTATATATCAAAGGAAGCGTGAACTGGTCCATTACACAGGGGATAATTGCATCGAACGATAAACCAGTACGTAAAGGACATTCGGATTTTCAAAATGTGAAGACTCCTCGACTATAAGTTATGACGAATATGCGGTTGTAGGGCGAAAGACAGGACGTGTGCAGACGAGCCATCCTCGGAGAGGACTCGTATACCTTCTAAATCTTGCAAAATCTTGTCCATGTACTCAGCGGCCCCGGATAAATGGGCAACTCTACAACACGACGCGTGAATCTTGAGGTAAACGGGATTTGGCAACGGGAGGTCCGGGCGTATACTTTGAAACGTTACCGGGTTTGCCTTGCACGATCTAAGGTGCAACGATCTCATTGCACGAATAGTATACGTATTCTCTCTGTCATCCTGCAAACATTCAGCGCTTGAGGACGGAAGACTGATGAATCACTCACGACGGCTTCAAACCAGAGTTTTAGATCATCAAAGTAGCTGTGGATTAAGGGATCTAGAGTCATGACGTTATCGAGGCTGTGGACACCGGCACCATTCAACCTTTCGGGAAGATCTTCGTAACCGAAATATTGCAGGATAGTCCACACGGATGCGGCATAGTCATGCTAAGGGTATGAACGTTCAGCACTGACCGTGATGGAAGACGGCTTGTGAGGCGCACCTTGGCACTGCCTTGGTTAGAGCCGGAAGTGTTTGCGTTGGTCAATTGAGGGAAAATAAGCGAGCACACCGTGGGACTCAGATCCCTTGGGTCGTGAGATTCGCTAACTTCCCTCTCGAGCTCGCGGTTTTCTTCGACGGATTTAGTATCGTATTTTCCGGTTACGATGCACCGAAAATTATCACGGACAAGAGCCTTGAACTCTCCTGTTAAAAATAGCGAGGGTGTGGACGTGGGACCTACAATCTTCTTGGCATCATGATGACGTTGAGGTCCTTCACGCAACATTTCCTTTATCATGTCCTCTTTGGTTTCAAAACCAGAGCGCGAGGAATGGGAGGATGGTGCAGGGGTACGGCCTTTGCTCTTCTTGACTGTCAAGAGAGCGTCAGAAAGGCGAAGAATACTCAGTGAATATGATTCACAAATACAGATGTAGTTAGAAAAATACATTTCTCCGAGCGTGTCCATCTGATCGTTGTCCTGACAGGCATTCACCTCTTGGGCTACATGCTCCCTCGCCCTTGTTGAAGGGCCTTCTAGGATGAGATAGCCCAAAATTCTTGAGTGTATGAGCTTCTTTTCACAAGCATTGCGATTGGCACTAGAGGAAGAAACTCGCTCCAGCAGCAAGATCCTAGCGTAAGCCAAGGGTATCTGGGAAGAGGTGACCAAAGATTTTGGGAGTGTAGGGGGGAGGGGTTGAGGCATGGTATTGGATCGAATTGAAGTGGGATCCTTGCCCCTTTTCCGAATGGCGGCCATCGTCATTCATTCAATCATCGACCTCAATTCCCCACACGTGATCATGCACGTCCTGCGCCTCAGCCTCTCTTTTGTTCCTCTCCGTCTTCTCACTCCATCCCTCTATGACACTCGCCCGCCACCACCACACCCATACTCGCGTGCATCGTCAGCATACTCTGCAGTTGTGCAGTTGTATATACATTCTGGCCAGCTCCCTACCAACCTTGCCCTAGCCACCCGACTTCATTCTCAGCTCTCTTTCTGCCGATTTGGATGCCCCTCGCCTGAGGACCTCCATCACACCTTCGTTCAGTGTCCTCATTTCAATCGCCTCCGCACTTAATACCTTGGGAGACTACTGTCGGACGCACACCGCATTATCGATGCCTCATCTTTACCCCCAACTCTTACCTCACATCTCGATGTTTCCCATTTATCTTCTGACCATCTCCCTGGCCCTTCGCCTCGTCCCGCTTTTACTTGTGCTTTTTACCCCCTCTTGTGCCCACACCCACACCCACACCTCCTCTTTCACCCGAGTCCCACCGTCTCCTATCCCGACTTGCACAGTGCTGCCACTCCTGTAAGGCCCCGCGTGAGGCCCCGCGTGACCTAGTCACTGTCGGACCATGGCTCGCATCGCCCCAGCACCACATCAGGAAGCGATGACAACACAAGGCTCGTAGCACTGCCCCTGCCATTCCCCAATCACAAGCGCTCCCGCCCTCTTCGCTTTCGCGTCGGGCGGAGCAAAGGACATCATTTCTATTCATTACTTCTCACCTTCCCTCTCTCGTCTTAACTCTTTCGCACAGCCTTAGGTATCAGCTCGTGTATATAACCAACCTCTCTCTACCTACGGAGGAGGAATCCAATCAACTTTTGCCCTTCTTTCTGTGTGTCTTCGCCACACGCCGTCGCCTTTCCTTTCCCTTCTCCTCTTTTCCCTCACTCCCTTCTCTCCCTTGGTCTGGACTTCACTCGGCGAACGTGCCTAGTGCACGCAGCCAACATACACTCCTCTGCGATTCACCTGACAGCTCGCATCTGGGGCATCGCTACTCAACAGCACCTGTCGGATTCGTCCAGCCACGTTGCTACAACGGCACGGCGTAGGGAAGCTCTCCAGTCCTTACAACACACCCTCCCATCTCACACCCAATACTTAACGCACCTCTAATGCATCTCTTACTTACACCCCCCATTGCTTCTCACTTCCTCCTTTCTTGTCCCGACCTCCTTACTTTATACGAGCCAACGAGGTGACATACATGTATGCCTACCTGAGCTTCCTTATGTAGCGTAGTTGGCCGAATATATTACGTTTCCACGTTTCCCTCTCCTACAGTAGTGATCGGAGAGCGTAGGCTTACAGGACAGCGACAGAACGGACGACGACGCAACGAACGTGGTATCACGACGATGGCCTTTTCCCTGCCCCCGCCTCTCCTCCTTGTGTTCCGATATCAAGTTTCGTTGCGCGTTCAGACCACCGTTGGCAGCATGCATCGCCCATGGGGGTGTCTTCGTCGTGGACGCCATCCGCCACCGCCTTAGATCTGGCAATGGAGCGCCAAAATGGGCCCTACACGCGGGCTGTTCCGTATGGCATACGTGGCTTTGTACAGCGTCTGCGTCTGCGGGGGGGACTCAGATATGTACACCACATTCTAAGTCACTTGCAAGGGCGCTTCTGCTTTCCACTGGATGTCGTCATCGTCGTCGTCGTTGAGGATGGTAACTTGGTGTTATACAAATAGAAAATTCGTACGCAAAGCCAAGCTCCGACTCGGAGTCTTCCGAACCAATTATGGCGAGGTGCAAAAGTATTTCAGCATCGGGTCGCACTACTGTATACTAAGCGGCATTGAGACCTTGTCAAACGTTCGCGCGCAGTTTTGCGGGCCTCTATGAGTGCAGAGGGCGTCGGAATATATGATGGCACGATAGGTACGAGTAGAGCAGTTTGAGGTGGCTTCCTGATCGAAGATTCGAATGGCTTAGTAGGACCCATTGCATGTAGTAGAGGAAGAGATTCAAAGCGAGAAAAAAACAGATGTTGAGCACGAAAAGGCGGGACAGTTCAGGGACATTCAATTCGCAATGACTCTGAAATCCGCACAAACGTATACTTGATACCACGAACCAGGGAGGCGCAAGTGGACTTGTACAGATGACTACAACTACAACAGAAGACATGTCTTCGGCCGAAGGGAAACAGCTGATTTGACGCGCGATCTTACACAGCATACGTACCATATTAAACTGATCATGCTGTACCCACCACCTAGGTATAGTGCATATCTTTGTTGTATGTACGTAATACTTGCTGCGCATCATGAATCTCTGGTTCACAAGGGGTGCGCAAACATTCTCGACAACGGTGGGAGGATCACTACATCGAAGGGTGATCCGAAACTCCGTCTTCTAATAGCGGTCGTCCGAAAGTGGAAATAATCGACTTAGGAAGGTGAGCAGTAAGCGGACTACGGGGAACGAACTTAGCATGGAAGGAGTTAAGAAGGGAGGCAGCGGTGGTGGGATCAAAGTATATGGGTAATGATGGTAGGCTGAGATCAATTGGTACTGGGAACAACGAGCAAGCTTGCTAGGCGGAGGTCCAGGACAGGTTCCGTAATGTGGCGTTACTAGAAGACGCCAGTGGTATCCGGGGCGTGGTGGAAAGGCCTGGGCTGGTGCGCCCTTACGGCTGGGAGGGGCGCAGGGGAACTTGAACTAGTGACAGCAATGTCACCTCCGGGCCCCGTGTCGAGGCCGTGATCGTACGCATCTACGAACTCGATAAAACGCTGGCCCCGCAAAGCCTTGATTTCTTCTAGCATTTCGGTGGCGAACTTCTCAGCGTGGCGGGCCACGACATGAGCCTTGATCCCATCAGCGCGAGTCCAGCGGAAATTGCAGAACGGGCATCGCCGCCGGGCCATGTGCTTCTCCTTCAAGTGTCGTTTAAGCTCCTGGACCCTTCCAAAATCTTTCTTGCAATTTGAGCAGACAGGTCGCACACGGCAGCGCACGATGCGTTTTCTGTGGCCCTTAGTGAGGCCCGGGACAGTGAACTGCCCTCCGGCTCTACTAGTATGAGGTTGAATGTAACCTTCAAAATCGGGGGCGACCGGGCTTGCTTCGTGGGGCGAAAATTCGGATTGTACAGCCGGCTGAACCCAACTAAACTGGCCTTCCATCTGCAGGTGCGAGGAGGGAAGGGTCAGAAATTCCCTCGTCACGATGTCGTGCTGTTATTACCTGATCATACGCACTGTTTGCTTCAAGAGATGAGCTACCCGCTGAGGCATCGAGTAGCCCAAGATTGCCACCTGGGACAAGTACAAACTGCTCTTCATTAGGCGGAGGGTTGAGTGGGGGTTGTTCCGAGCGGAGAAGTGGAGAAGACATTCTCGAGTAACTAAGAGGAGCGCAAGCTGGTGTCTGAACTAGGTCCAAAGTATTTATCCATCCTCGAGGCAGAATGGCATGGGACCATCCACACAATGACCAACAGGAAAAAGCACGAGCAGTACACAAAACCTTTTTGGGAAGCGATTGACGCCATAATGTCTCTCCACCACGAGGATCTTCGGGTCCAGAAGGCGCGATTTTCGGATATGAGACGGCGTCTACTGGCGTCTGCCAGCGGCGAGGAGCAGTAATGAGGACGCTGGCGGAAGAGGCCTGGGATTGGCTTACCTTTCTCAACGCCGGCGCATACAATACACACTCTGATGACAGCCAGTTGGCGGAAGATTGCCATGCCACCAAAATAAAGAATCAAGAAGTGGAGTAGCAGTCATTGCTTTGTTCCGGCTCCAGTCACATGAGGGTTGATAATAATGGACGAAATGGAGACTAAGCGCGTAGCGCTCGGATGATGTGATGCCTGACCGCTGCACGACTATCAGCTATCAGAGTGTTCCACTTTCTAGTCAACCGCACATACCGAATAAAGCTATGGATAAATGGGTGTAAAGTGCCTCAAGGTCCGGGGTTGACCGACACTAACTTCCACGTTCACAGGAGTTTACAAGCATTAATAATCCTCAGTCCATGCTGCCTCAGCGTGCAGCCCGGATTGAACGCACACAGAACTGCGGGTTGGAATAAATGGGAACATGGTCGTAATTTAATTTCCGAAAGAAACCCTTTCATAATGGCGAGTCATAATGCTTCCCGCATGATGCAGGTGCATCATGACGTGAAGCGCCACTAAGAATGATAAACATATCCACATGAGGATCTAGTAACCTCACTTGGGATGCTCGTCCCAGTGCCTTGCGCCAAGATATGAGGAAACCACGCTGGTGGGTCGATTATTCAGCCGTAGGGCAGTCACCTGACAACATGGGAGAACGTAACCGAGGGGTTATAATAGCCCCTGAATTATCCAAATGGAGTGAGGGATATTGGTTCATCCTGATTAAGGCCCATATTCATGCCATACTAGCATTCGAAGGTCGCCGGGTTGTGTTGCGGGACCAGTTCTGACGCTCCTGGGCTTTTGACGTTGGGATTTTGGTCGAGATTTGTTTGTTTGTAAAGACTTCTTTTGGATTGGCGACCCAGAATGTTCTGTACGGAAGGACCCTTGATCGTTACTGGGCGACGGTAGGAAAGTAGGGTTTGTCGGTCTTTCCATAGCCGTTAGCCGTCCTCGACAAATATCGAGCTGGAGTAACACCGGTTTACGAATTTGGGACTGTTCAGGTCGTCGTCTCGTAAGCCCGCAAGTCGTACTAGCCCTGTCGTTCAGACTCGTGTGTGGTCTGGTTAATCAGGTTTCGAAGATGATGGCACAACATTGTCATCGCGAGTGCCCAGCCCAATCAGCTGGTTTGTGACTTCATGCGAGGGTAACGTAAAGGAAAGTGGGGTCGGTAATTATGGGCCAAGTTGGGTTTCAAATACGCCTGTGCGCGCCAATGTACTTTCAAAAGCAAGTCCGAAGATAGGAAAGGGCGCTGATATGATGAAATTCTCGATGTCCCAAGCAACCACTTTTAAATGTTGACGAGCTCAACCTTGATTCGAAGTTCCCTTCGCAAGACCTTCAGTCCGGCTCTAAACCAACATAATAATATCAGCTTCTAACTGAGATATACAAACAAATCACCAGAACTCAGCCGATGCCTTCAGTTAAACCTCGATCTCATCGTCTGCGTTCTACAGGTCTCACAATGCTGGCTACGCCATAAATACGGCGCTATGACATATCGGAGGATGAGCGAGACCTCGACATTTCGATCATCCCATTTACCGAGGTCGTAATTCTACTATATTGTTTTCCGGCCAAACCCCAAGACGTGGAGACGAGTTATGCTGAGCTGCTAAGGTAACATAACGAGGAAGCACAGCGCGCGGTCAAAACAATGTCGATCCTAGGTGGAAGGGTATATAGCAATGAAAGTAAGGCAGGCGAGGGTAGAGACGAGAGGGAGTGGCACTAGACAAGGAAGCCGAGAACCATAGGTTAACAAAAGGGTGTTCATGCCAAGTGGGGTCGTCTTCAGGCGACTCACAGAAGCGAAGGTGGTGCATCCTGTTGATCGTGCGGAAAGGGGCCGTCCTGCGTGCCGAATTTGATCCAGGGCGTTCTGGAGCTCCAAATCGTCTATCGCCCCAGAGAAGTAGAGAGGGGTTGCCGGGACAGATATAGCCGGTCCTGAGTTTTCGTCAGCGTTTGCTTACTGTGGCCTCAATCTGATGTGTGGGCTGGTAAACACTCACCCCAATGTCATGGTATGATGTATGACCAAAGGCCGGAGGACCAGAAGAAATGGCACCTAGTGAGACATAATAGGCATGTAGGCGACCACTGTTTGTGATAAGCAGGCGGGCTTGCCTTGAACTGGTTAGAGAATCATAAGAACTCTTCTTGTCCAGTTTATATCAGGGAAAAAACCTGTCGCACGTAATCCACAGAGAGATTATGAAGAGGCGCTTAGGAGCTTCTGCCACACGGCATCAAGGTCGAAAGGTACGAAATACTCACGAGTGACGTCCTCAAGCAGACTACATGGGGGGAAATGCACATATCCGGCCTTCATCGATCTATGCCCCTCTGAGATTGTTGCGCGATAATGTGGGCGGCCTCATGTACATGGGTTTCAGAAGCAGCTATACTGTATCACTTGCACAATCCGTGTGGAGAGACACATTCCAGCGAGTGATCCATGTCAACAGCGAGGAAATGAGACCAAAGTCTGGCGGCAGTGGGGAAAGAAGAAAGTATTCCATAAGAGAATAGCAGAAGAGCATAGAGAAGGCGCACAGGCTTAGTCGAGATGAGTACCCAGTGACGGGACCGGATGGATCCCGATGAATGGTGGGTCCACCTGCGCCCACCGACATTGGGATATCCATGGATGGAGGGAGTGCGAGGGAACTACAGAGATAGGGTCTTTCTTGCGGAAACGTCGTGATGAGCCCTTGAGATTTGAGTCCAACTAGACTCCGAATTGGATCCTGGAGACGTCAGGTATTGGCGGGTGGCGGAATTAAAGGACGAGACACTTACATTCATGAATGACGCCTTGGTGGTGACTCGACTGTCGTCGAGGGCAGTGAGCGGCGAGTGGGATCTGAGATGGGTTGGTGCAGCACCAATAATTGCATATTTGTATTGTCAACCATACCGGCAGTAGATACAAATTTTCAGAAGTAACGCTCACACCGGACGGAACGTGTGCTGAGAAGTGAGAATGTTGAGTTGAACATGACCTTTTACATCCGCAAGGCGTGTGCTGATCGATCACTCGCTTGGCCGCCGTCGCTCGGAGGCTTCCGATAAAATTACGTAAATATCATGTAGCACTGAGCAACAGCAGCTTCCTCTTCCCTTCTTCCCTTGCACTGGCAATACATGCTGGAATGTGGCAAGCATGACCCGCTTCTGCGTTGCCATCACACAAATGTCATTGCAAATCATCAAGAACGTCGTAATAAATATAGGAAGAATATGGATCCATGTCCGGAAGAGAAAATGCCTTGTAATCGTAATTTTTGTTTCGATTTTCTGTGTCCTTTAATAATAGTAGCGCCATCATTTGCTGCTTTACTGTTCATATCGTACATTCCCCGTTCTCCCGAACTCCTCCCTACTTGACCCCTACTTTTACTCCATAAGAAAGCCCTTTCATTTCACACCTTTACTCCACTTTGACTCCAATGCCCCTGTATCCTTTATTTGTTCTCGTGTTACCTACAATGTAGCATACTTGTATAAATAGCTACTCTACATTGTGAATAACATCCATCCAAGTTGTCCTCTCCCTTTACTCCTTCGTCTGCCAGCACTAGCTCCCCACTCAAGAGGCCCTTAAGAGGTTGCCTCACTCGTTCACCCTCGCGCTCTAGGATTTCTATCTGGACCAACGTCCGGCTCGTCCCTCGGTCACCCGGCCCGTCGCCTCCGAGTACCAGCTCGCCCAAACCTTTCACCAATACAGTACTGTGCGCCTTGCGTTAAAATGACCAGTTGGCTTGAACTAGGCCAATTCTTTACCCAAAGTGCGACTCCTCATCATCAACCTCTGAAAACTGATCCGTTCTGTACAAGGTTCTGTAGATTCTTGCCTCTGACCATCACTGGCCATGGCCGCCAGTATACCGTATGAACCCCACTGATCTGGGATTAATCCCAAAAACCTTTCTTTTCGAGATCTCAGGTTTAACCTGATGAGAATCTGTACGAACCCTTGGCTTGTCTATCTTCTTTCTAGCCTAGATGGTCAAAACCTTCAACCGCGTCCGATGATTGCCTCGAGCTGAAAGTGCTCCGAACCACGCGAAAACAATGAGCATGTACGCGGACTCTGAGGTCTATATCGATATCTCAAATATGATCTGCTCGTCTGGTATGATGATACACTACTCTCGTCCGTAATAATGACGTTCGCTTCATCGGCATGCTGATGCGGCTGCCTTCTCATCGAGGGCTTGATGTGCCGGTTATGGTGTTGCAAAATATATACTATTCGTTAAGTGTCAGGGGATTTGAACTCTAGAGAACACTCCATGGAGTAGGATGAGGCGGTTCCTTACCTTACCTTACAGGTCCCAATCTAAGCAGATGGCGTCATCCCAGAATAAACTGGACCTTTCCGCCTCATGCCCCGTAGTGGACAAAATTCACCCACCGCTCCAACGTCATATTCCTCTTCCTTCTCAGTATCTGAACTGCATCCCGAAGTGCCTCTGCTGTCCTCTCGTAATACGGTAGCCCCGCCCGTCTATCGGATAATACCGACCTGTAAAAGTTCCCAGCCAGGTCTGGTCCGTCGATGTCTGCCATCTCCCACATCGTCCCGACCACGCTTCGGAATCCGCAATATTGAACGGCCGCAGTGAGGTGTAGCCCCTCATCCGCAATGCTCTCTTCGGTGAGCTCGGCTGTGTGACAAGCAGAGAGGAACGCAAATTCGGCGGTCGGTAGTTGAGATCGTACGAGGTCGAGCAGCGTGAGGCGCGCGCCTTCGTAGAGCCTGAAAGAAGCATCGAAAGGCTTTCCTTTTTCAAGTATTCCATGGCATGAAAAATGCGCGAAACGGTGACTCCTGAGGTGTTCAAGTGTCGAAGTTGGTTTCGCTTTGTCTCGGAGAAGCGTCGTCACCGACGAAGTGATAGCCTGGATGACCCGCATCTCCTTCAACGCACTTGGAATTTGAGCATCTGGCTGCACCACAAGAAGTATCGAAGGCTTTTCAGATGTTTTCGTGCCGGGTCTGCGAGATTCTATGAGTGCAGAGAGTGTCGGTGTATACGATGGGATGTAGAGGTCCGAGAAGTATAGCTTGTTGCGGCAGTCCGATCGAATAGGACCCATGGCATGGAGAGGAAGGGTACAAAAAACGGATGTTGGACACCACCAAACGCGGGATTGTTCAGGGATATTCAACTCTCGGAACCTCTCAAGTACTGGCCGGCCTACAAGGTCATAGAGGTTCTCGAGTATGGAACTCAACGTGCGATTGTACTCTTTAGAATCAAGGCCTTTCTTTCTCCCCGCGAGTAGCTGGTCCCTCAGTCCGTTTGCGCGATCGTAAAAATCGTCGGATGTCGAAATGAGCGAAGGGGGGAGGTTATGGAGGAGAATGATAATATCGTAACGCCACTCGCAATGGTTGACAATGATAACTGGACCATATGCAGCAGCAGAACTGAGTGCATCGAATGACGGTGTCTTCAAGAACCCTTCTAAGCCTGGCAAGGTCTGGATCTGGGAGATGAGTTGGTCACGCTTTTTGACAAGTTCCCGTTGTTTCACCACAAAGCGACCGAACGGGTCCATCCCCTCGTCGCCATCGACTGTCCTTTGATTCATCCATACGCCTGTAGAGCCTGATATTGTCAATGCTTCCAAGTCCCGATTGATAGCTGCGAACTTATCGGCCGATTGGGAGTCGACCTTACGAACGAGATCGGTTGAAGTGCGGAAGCCACGTAGTTCAGACCAAAGCAGGCCTCTTCCTTTTTCTAGAGTCTCGATGGTCTGCGTGAGTTGACCAATATGGACTTGATACGATGCGTAGTCCAATGGAAGCTGCTCGTACTGATTCCTCATAGAGACAAGACGGATGTGTTGAATTTCGAGGGTGGGGGCAAAGGCAAGTGAGTCATGCATCAATGAGATGGCATTCCAGTACGCAGTGGATGTGGATGGGTAACCATAAGTCCTGGCAGTTCTTGCCCACAGGCACGAGATCCTCAATCGATCGGGTACATTCGCGAACGGGTCGGTGGCAGCGATATAGCAGAGTCGTATAATTTCGTCAAGGTCCTTTCTGTCCTTGGACCGGAAGAATCTGACATACAAGGAATCGATAAGTTGCTCTATGACAAAGAAGTGTTTCCATCTCGTGCCCGGCATCTTGAGGATGTCATGGTGCACGGTAATCGACGCATCTAGATATTCAGGATCGTCTGTGCGGCGAAACGCACAGAAGAGGGCTTGTCTCAACGTGACAGCGGTGGCGAGTGCCAAAGGATCAGTTGGGTAAAGCGCTGCAAGTAACAATCGGCAGTATTTCACGGCCTCCGCAACTCCATCAGTACTAGCAATGTCATTGATAGAGCAGAGGGCGCGAAAATGATGGCTAAGATCTTCCCTCATCGTGGAAGGTCTTTCGACAATATTCGCCTGTGCCAGAGATGCAGCTAGATCCGAGAAAGAGGGAATATCGACAATTACGGGAGCTCTGGAATGCGTTCTTAGAGGGGTAGTTGCAATACCAAACTCCGTGAAGCGCCTCTCCTCGAGTTCTTCTAGGACATCGATCATGGGATGAACCACATCTTCAGGAAGTGTAGTCTTGAAGTAATCACGGATGCGAAATATTGCCCCTTCCAGATCCTCTGGGTTCCGGTAAGTTTCATATCGGATGTGGGAAAGCATAGCTGCTACAATTGTTGCAATCGAAGTGATTTCGCCAGGCCTATTTCCAGCAGGGCGAGAAGCAATAATTTTGTCAACGATGGCCATGGCCTCTTCGAAATCGTCGTTCGACAGGGTTGCGAAGAATCGCCAGAGGAGTGACCAGGACAGAGCGAGAGAAACAACATGTAAATTTGGCAGGCGTATGTACGCCTCCCTCAGGCATTCGATGAGTTCCTGTGAGGGTCGATTCTGGAATGATATAACCTTGGAAGTGGAAAGAGCCAAACATTTAAAGATGTGATTCAGCAAAGGCTCAGAGACATCCGAGGTGAGGAGTTCGCGCACGAGGAAGGTCATTTCTTCTATATCCTGCGTCTCATGGCCATTCTCCAGTCGCAGCTTCAGCTTCAGGGCCAGTACATCCACGAGCGACTCTGTAATGTGATTGTAGGTGACGTCGAAAGCTTCGAATGATCGGTCCCTGAGGTAATGAAGGTATTTGACACAAAACTTGACATCACTTGGCTCTTGGGACTGGCGAGAGCGAAAGTGAAGGGCCACAGTCAGGAGATAGAAAGTCTTAATAAGATTTATGACGGCCTTAGTGGAAGGTGGAAATGGGAGGAATATAGCCTGTGTAAAGTGAAGGATTGATGTGTCAAGATCTTGCTCGTCAAAAGACAGAGTGTAACGTTTCAGTCGTGCCTCGGCTAGAGCGTGGTTCACGAGGCCGGCGCTGTGCAGGGAATGGGACTGATGTAATGATGAGAGGGCATCCTGAAAATAAGATATATATTCGTCGACTACACGAATATGAGCTATAAGGAATAGAATATCGGAATAAGATGTGGCACTGCCCCAGATGACGGGAAGATTCGGGGGAGCAGACAGGACTCACATGTTGGGGTAGCCATATCTGAAACCATAAAACTAGGACGGGGACGAGAAGGAGGATGGGTGAGAAAAGCCGAGGGCCTGCGGGATTCAAGTTGGGGGAAAGAGCAAGTAGAAAATTTCCAAACACTATTATGACATTTGTGTGGCAGAGCTATCCAGTGCATTAAACACGTGCACTAATTGTTGTGATTGGCGGCGATGTCAAACCTTGCTTCAAGTCAGATACGGGCACGGGCAGTCAGTGGTCCCCTCTTACCCTTCTGAGTCGACGGACGGACCTAAACTTAAAATCTGATGGGGATGCGAGCGGGTTGGACGCCGCCAAAAGATGCGAATCGCTCTGAATCATGCTACGAGGAGCGTTCATGCGGAGGTCTGACCTCCAAGACGTGTCAATATGTCTAGTATACAATACCAAACTGAATGGCTGAAATTTGCTAGGGCCAGTCCGTCTGCTGATCAACTGCATCCCCATTCTAGAGGGAAATGTTACGTCAATAGGTTAATATGTGCCTGAGAAGCGATATGGCGCTGCTTATCGAACATTCAGTTTTAAGAATTAAAAACCATTGGGGTTCCGAAAATCGCCTTGGTCAATTGATTCAACATACAATATCACTCCGAAGATACACCAGAAGAATATATATGCGTGTTATTATAGTGCGTCGAAATTGATATGATGCGATGCACGCCGCCGCTCCAGTTCGTCCTCCCGCTGAATCACAAAAACACGAAAGAAACAGACGAATAAGCAACGCGCGCCATGATCAGACTGAAAACGTGAAAATAACGGGGGGAAAAAGGGCGCACCTTCTCATTCAGATGCAATACAAGCACGACGCCAGCAAGGGCCACCATAGTGCCCAAGACGGTCGCGCCGACCCACGGGATCCACTGACCCGGACGAAGATACAGCTCCTTATGCCACTCGTCGGGTGCAACGCCCGGGTTAATCACGAGCTTGGAGTTAGGAATGACCATTTCGAGGGCGGCGACGCGTCCGCGCGCTGCGCCTGCGAAGAGGTTCTCGATGTAGTTATTGGTTCGTCCGAGCCCGAAGAAGGAATATGGCGTATACAGAGCTTGATATGAGGTCTGTGGCAGCTGAGGAACTTGTGCCGCCGAGCGCCTGCCTGACGTATCCAGGATGGTGTATTTGTAACTGGCGCCTAATGTGCTAGCCCCTGAGGGCTGTGTATGTATGTAGGGGTGGGCGTGGTTGCTTCGGTCAGTCATGGCAGGAAGGAGATAAGAAAGGAAAGCTAACAGGGAAACGAGGGAGACTACTATTCTCTGGTTGGCACCAACCCGAACTACATGCGCCATTCAAGACTGCACCCATCCCGAAGCAAGGGGAGAATAATAGGTCAGATGAGACGAAGAGTCGGATACAAAGTGCCCGTACCAATAGCCTTCATGAAAAATGCGTCGTAATAGAAATTATTTTGAACGAACAACACCCGGCCCGCGCCCTGTTCACCGGTGCGCTGGACCATGATATCGAGCGTCCCATCCTCGTCCAAATCAACAAACACGGCAATCCGGGCGTCCTTAATCCCTGCAAGCGGGTCGATGCCTTTGCGCATCTCGCGCCACCCGCGCCGCGCCCCTGGTGCTGTGCATCCTGGGACACCACTTTTGCACTGGGTAGAGATAAGGAGACGCACGCGGCCCTCGGTGATCAGAAGCAGGTCGGGAAAGCCGTCCAGATTGGCATCGCCCGTGCGTGGCAGGATCGGCTGCGGGGGAGAGAAGGACATATCAAACACATGGAGCTTCGCGCTGTCCTCTAGAAGGTCGGTGATCGGAACAGTCACATAGTTCTGATGTCCCAGTCAGTGGTGGTCATCAATCATTAAGATGGACGGCTTTTGAGGAGAAAATAGAGGACGTACCGGGCCGGAAAAAGAGAAGGAGAAGTGGGGGTCGGCGACGCATAACGAGGTAGGGCTACGACATGGCGCTGCAGTAGCAGGATCATTTACTAGGAGAAACGTGGAGGACGAGGAGCACAAAGGGAGCTGTGTATTATAAGCGATGTTTAATGCGCAGTTTGTCCCAAGTCCAGAGGACCGAGAAACCGAGGTGCAGGTGGTAATGATGAGGTCGATGGTTCCATCTCTGTCTGGAGACGAATATTCAGTCCAATGGCAACAATCTCACAGCACATAAAGGTACCCATATCAGCGAACACGACGGATTGAGTATCGGGGGGGAGAGGGCCGCTCTGGGCCAAGGTGAACTCTGCATTAGGGTTGCTGACCCAGACCTGGAAGGACTTCTGTCCATGGCCATCATCACAGACGAGGAAAATGTCTATGAAATCCGATCAGCACCAGGTCACAAATCCTAAGACCTGGAACGCGTACCAGCTATACAGTCCCCGTTGAGGTCCACAGCAGCATTGCTATGCGGATTCGCGATGCGACATTGAGAGTCGAAGGGCGCGTCGACACTGCTGAAGAGCTTAGCACAGTTCTTTGCGGAGTAACATACGGGGAAACTTACACCTCGTAAAGAGGACCTAAAGGGTCGGTGGCGTTCCAAACGTTTTTCCACATCTTGAGCTGGGAGCTTCCCGGTTGGAGGCCAAGTAAATCGATCCGCATCTGACCATCGCTGTCAAAATGAGTTGGCTGAGCTAGGGTCGAAGGGGGGAGTTCGATCGGATTCATATCTATCTAAAGATTAAGAAAAGGAGTAATGCAAGGGTCATAGATACTTACAAAAGCCACCAACGGGCATGGAAGTGTATATGGAAAGCGACAGCTGCGCGCTTGAAGCGCCCTGCGCCATGACGAGCAAGTCAAGTCTGCCGTCGTAAGTATAGTCGCCGGGGACGACGTTGAAGACGCGCTGCGAATGACGGAAAGTTGCAGAACGACGAAAAGAAAATTCATCTTTGTTGCATAGTGAGGAGCAGACAGGCTCGAATACTCTGTTCACTCACCGTGATTCCATAGATAGACGGAGATGGTGTGCTGGTCCGAGGCTAGCGTAATGACATCCATACTAACAACCAATTAGCCCGCTGCCCACAGTCGCGCCAACATACAAAGAATTGCGCACAAATGGTCGCCGTTGAAATCGCCAAATGCTATTACTCTGCCATCGCCATTGTCGAGGCCAAGGGTCCCTGCGGGGACGAGCGCGTTTCCCGAGAAGCGCTTTGGTGGGAAGGGCCAGAGCGCTGTTGTCGGTGCGGCAAGGAGAGCAAGACTGACGATGAAGAGGAGGAAAGAAAGGCGTCGTGGAGGACGGAAACGTCTACGGAAGAGGTTGCGCATGGGTTCACGGTTTCCACTTCGTATCGGGCCGAGAGAGAGTTGACGAGGCTGCGTGTTGCTTACGAAATACATACAGCGATCACAATCACTGACCGTACATCATACACCCGTGATGGATTTGACATAAAGTTATACTGAACTGACCAACTCGGGCTCCTCTCATACACTCACATCTGTTATTTTTGTTATTTTTTTCATTTTTAGTCGCTACGGATTGAATCTCCGCCCGGAGAAATCCCTCCATTTCCTTGGGATTACATAAGGAATGGCCTGAGCGGTCTCCGTTCCTCAGCTGCCGAATCACCACTTATTCTTGTTCCCACCCATCATCCACTCCAAGTATCATTATCTCTTCAACTCCCATGACTGAGGGAAGCAATTTTGACTATCTTTTCAAAGTATGTGGTCATTCTTGTTATCCGGGTTCCATGTTCACTCCCACGCCACTGCGCAGGTTGTCCTGATTGGCGACTCTGGCGTTGGAAAATCGTCAGTAGCCTCTCATCTTTTCACCTCATTCTAGCTCACGCGAACTGTCATGTGTATAGAAATTGTATGTTTAGGACGCATTCTCGTTGAGACCCTTCCATTCACCCCCTCTTCCCAAGTGCTCTCACGATTCACGCGCAATGAATTCAATCTCGAAACCAAGTCTACGATCGGTGTCGAGTTTGCCACCCGTTCAATAAGTGTCGAGGGAAAGACGCTCAAAGCACAGATTTGGGATACGGGTGCGCGTAGCTATCCTCTTCTTTCATTTTCCTATCCTTATACTTTTATCCAACCAGCTGGCCAAGAGAGATACCGCGCGATCACCGCTGCGTTCGTCCTGTCTCGCACGCATAAATAAGTGGCTAAAATATTTACTTACATAGTTATTATCGCGGTGCTGTTGGCGCACTGCTCGTTTACGACATTTCAAAGCACGCAACGTACGTTAACGTAACACGCTGGCTCAAAGAGTTGCGTGACCACGCAGATTCGAACATCGTCATCATGCTCGTCGGTAATAAGAGCGATCTTAAGCACCTCCGTGCTGTGCCAACCGAGGAAGCGAAATCTTTTGCAGGTGCGTTTGAGCTTTTCCCTCTTGGATTCCGATCTGACATCCGGCTATCCGAACATAGCGGAGAATGGGCTGTCATTTATCGAGACGTCCGCGCTGGACGCGTCAAACGTCGAAGCAGCATTCCAGACCATCCTCACCGACATCTATCGCATCGTCTCGAGCAAGCAGCTTGAATCGAGCGCCGATCCCATTAAGCCCTCTTCGGGCGACACACTTACTGTCTCACCGAGTGTCGATGCAAGCGCGAAGGCTGGCGGTGGCTGTTGCTAGACGTCTCTTCACAGCTTGGCAGGCGCACTTATTCGTACATACCACTACCATGTAATCACACCTCGTCTGGCTGTTGTCCTCCTTTTCTTGTTAGCACCATTCTTCTATGCTAGACGTATGTGGTGTACGCTGAGCATCTCACGAGTGATGCGGCCAATTGACCGCCATAACGGTAGTTTTTTATGAGATGGCAAATGGATCACTTGTATGCTTGCACAGTTATTTTAAATCTATTGGCAGTCACTTCATGACTTGATCGTGCTTGATCGGTCTGCGTAGTGAGCATCTTGCAGGTATAACTTCTGATACTTGGCACCATAAGACAACATTACGTTCAGAGATACATATCTACAATTGGCTCCTCATTTTCCTGCCCATACAATCAAGCGCCATAATTGAGACGGAATATGTCGTTGAAGCTTTACAAGAAGAGTGGCGAAGAGAAAGGTAGGGACCCTCGTCAGTTTCCTATGGTGGTGGGAAGAGGACGAGCGTACACGTAATAGCTGCCGCCTTCCGGGATAAGATGGAACACCTGGGAGAACTGCAATGGGTTCGGACTGTCGTCGACCTGGACGATGGTGGTGTGCGTTTGATACCACGAAGAGGTTCGGTTTGATAACGTTCTGTACTACTCACCACCAGTAGGCCAGTCACGCTTACGATGAGCGATGCCACGCCCGGGGACGAGGGCTGCGCATCGAGCGTCGTCACTTTGTGCTGCACTTTCGAGAAGGGTAACGACTGCAGAGCGGGTGTGAGGATTGAAGTCAGTGCCTTGGAAGTTAGAAGGCCTAAGAGTACTCACCGTCAGTTTCTCTACGACTTGGCCCACGCCTTGGATCTGTGAGCCTTCGAAGGTGAGCATAGATGAGTCACGCTAGGAAACAGATCAGCGATAGATGTGAGACGTGCGCTGACGAACGACGACCAACGTACGTAGAGAGGTGCGAGCTGGGAACGGTTCGTGTCAAAGGTTTGATAGTAAAAGTCGGTGAACTGTTTCGCGATGGAATTGATGTCTGCCATGGCTGAGGTGCTCTGAGGGGATCGCAAAAGAGACAAAGAGTGGTCTGATAAGATTTCGGATCGCTGCGTGTGTTGTTGTTCCTTTTACGGCTGCAATCATCGATCAAAACTGAACCACGTCCCGACCGCTCTTTGCGATGATTTCTACCGTCGATACCCTAGCTTAACCTTACAGCACCAACCAACCAACCGATCAAGCAACGACTCCTCCTCCTTCCGACCTCGAGTCCGTTTCCCCCGCACTGCACCGGATCGAGCTTAGCTCACATGTCCCCCTCGAATTCTGATCCCCAACCCCCCCTCCGCCCCACCATGCGCCGCAAGTCCTCCGCCCAAAACCTCCTCTCATCTTTCAGAGCCGCCGCCTCTGGCTCTAGCTCCAACAACAACAACAATAACAATAATGGTCATGGTGGGGCTAACAACAACAACAGCGTCGGCACAATCAACGGCAACGGCAACGGGGTAACTGCCGTTGCAGCTAGCAGTATGAACGGTACCCATCCCCTCGCACAACACGTACCGCCAGGACCAACAGTATTGGCACCGTCGCCGCTTCCCCCATCCTCAGCCTCTTCGAGTGCTCTCCCGACGCCCAGCACATCAGGCGCCTCCACGCCCGCTCTTCCCCCCTTCGCCATCCACCACTCCCAACAGCCACCACAACAACCAGGCGCCGTCACAGCAGCAGCAGCAGCAGCAGGCAGTTCCATCTCCACGACAGTGGCGACAGCAGCGACACCGACCGCGCGGGAGTGGGATGCCCAGAGTCAGAGCTTGCCCGCAGACCCTGGGGTTCAATTCTTCCCGCCTGTCGGCGCGGGTGTTGGTGGGATCGGTGGGGTCGTCGTTGGACCGGGTCCGGGAAGCAGCGGTAGTCCCGGTGCGACGGTCGAGTATTTGCGGGATTTGGTGCAGAAGCGTATTATCACGCTTACTTATACGCGGAACGTGCATGATGGGTACGTGTTGTCATCCGGGTTGCTTTATCATTAGTCTTTTCTCCCGATTCTAATACGGTTTGTTTCCCTGGATGATGCCACGCCATGCCCCACGTTCGCTGTGGCTGCGGTAGACGAACTCATTGGTTCCATACGATCATGATGTCGCGCGCGGAACTGGATCGCGTGTTCAACAACACGGCCATGAAGAAGAGGTGCGTCGATCCCTTCTTTTTCTCGTTAGGGCGGGTGTAAATGTGAGGTGATTTATATGGCCGTATCTTCGCACAGAACACACCGCTTCGCTATTCTCGCAATGTCGCTTTCATCCCTCTTCGACATCACGCAGCCGACCGACTTTTTGCGCTCGGCCCTCAACATGCTTACCGAGTACGAGCAAGCAAAGGAGGATAATGACCGCCCAAAAATGGTAGCTCAATGTCCTCTTTGTCTTAGTTGACCTTACGCCTAAAGTTTATTTCTCAGCGTCTCTGGAAACGACCACCAAAACGGCATGCGGGCGTAGGCGACTATCCCCTGGGCATGCCTGACACTTCTGACACCTACCTTACCATCCCACACATGGTAATCCCACTTTCCCTTCGAATCTACTCAGCATAATCACTGATCAAACTTACCACCACCGCAGCCGTTCCCGCTCGATTATACCCAGACACTCCTATCCCTCCTCGAGATCCTCTCCGCGTTCTACGCCAAGCTCGCGAAGCTCCTCGGTCCCTCTCCTTTTCCGCACGCGTCGCAGCATATGCTCGGGCTCTCGCCGCACCCCGGCGTGTCCTACCTCTTCCAGAATCAGACGCCGGCGACCGCCTCGGACGATACTCTCTGGAGTGTCGCCCTTGGTTCGACCGCGCTCGGCAATCCCATTGGCGGTAGTGTGTTGAATAGCCCCCCGCCGAGCTGGACGCCTGCGCTAGGCGAACTAGTGCTCAAGGTGGACGGCAAGTTCAAGGTGCGCCAAAAAAGTCTCTTTCTCCCCCCTCGTCGTGCTATTCGTCTTATTCTTTTGTTTTTTTGCGCGCAGAAAATCA